>JAECUM010024881.1:0-17035 GCA_016617855.1 Megalonaias nervosa | reverse complement strand
TGAATTGATCTAGTTTAGATTCCCCCCCCCCCCGTATGGATCATACCCCAACTGAATTGATCTAGTTTATATTTCCCCCCCCCCCCCCGTATTGATCAACCCCAATTGAATTGATCTAGTTTAGATTTCTCCCCCCCCCCCCTTATTGATTTAAGATGTCGGAGTTGTGGACATTTTGAGTGATTTGGTGTTATGTAGCATGTTATTCATAGACATCGTAGAATATTGAATTTCTATTTTGCATTTGTTATATTTTGAGGCAGCTAATGCAATTTTCAAGTTTTCGTTATAAATGTTTAACGTTTTTAAAACTTATACTCGTATGTTTAACTTTTCATGATTTCTCAAACACATTTGAGAATGGCATGGACATTTGTTAGGTATGTTTGTATTCACGTGTAGATGATTTTTTATTAGATATTTTGAACACTAATAAATTCCTGTATTTGTATGGTTTATTGAGGTGAGTTTTGTCTGTATTTGTATGGTTTAGTGGGGTGACTTTTGTCTGTATTTGTATGGTTTATTGAGGTGAGTTTTGTCTGTATTTGTATGGTTTACTGAGGTGAGTTTTGTCTGTATTTGTATAGTTTAGTGAGGTGACTTTTGTCTGTATTTGTATGGTTTATTGAGGTGACTTTTGTCTGTATTTGTATGGTTTAGTGAGGTGACTTTTGTCTGTATTTGTATGGTTTATTGAGGTGAGTTTTGTCAGTATTTGTATGGTTTATTGAGGTGAGTTTTGTCTGTATTTGTATGGTTTATTGAGGTGAGTTTTGTCTGTATTTGTATGTTTATTGAGGTGAGTTTTGTCTGTATTTATAAGATTTTGAGAGGTGACTTTTGTCTGTATTTGTATAGTTTAGAGAGGTGAAGTTTGTCTGTATTTGTAAGGTTTAGTGAGGTGACTTTTGTCTGTATTTATAAGGTTTTGAGAGGTGGCTTTTGTCAATATTTATATAGTTTAGAGAGGTGAAGTTTGTCTGTATTTGTATGATTTAGTGAGGTGACTTTTGTCTGTATTTATAAGGTTTAGAGAGGTGAAGTTTGTCTGTATTTGTATGGTTTAGTGAGGTGACTTTTGTCTGTATTTGTATGGTTTATTGAGGTGATTTTTGTCTGTATTGGTATGGTTTAGAGAGGTGACTTTTGTCTGTATTTCTATGGTTTAGAGAGGTGAAGTTTGTCTGTATTTGTATGGTTTAGTGAGGTGACTTTTGTCTGTATTTGTATGGTTTATTGAGGTGACTTTTGTCTGTATTGGTATGGTTTAGAGAGGTGACTTTTGTCTGTATTTCTATGGTTTAGAGAGGTGAAGTTTGTCTGTATTTGTATGGTTTAGTGAGGTGACTTTTGTCTGTATTTGTATGGTTTATTGAGGTGACTTTTGTCTGTATTGGTATGGTTTAGAGAGGTGACTTTTGTCTGTATTTCTATGGTTTAGAGAGGTGAAGTTTGTCTGTATTTGTATGGTTTAGTGAGGTGACTTTTGTCTGTATTTGTTTGATTTAGAGAGGTGACTTTTGTCTGTATTTGTACGGTTTATTGAGGTGACTTTTATCTCTATTTATAAGGTTTAGTGAGGTGAATTTTATCTGTATTTGTATGGTTTAGTGAGGTGACTTTTGTCTGTATTTGTATGGTTTTGAGAGGTGGCTTTTGTCTGTATTTGTATGGTTTATTGAGGTGACTTTTGTCTGTATTTGTATGGTTTAGTGAGGTGACTTTTGTCTGTATTTGTATGGTTTAGAGAGGTGAAGTTTGTCTCTATTTGTATGGTTTAGTGAGGTGACTTTTGTCTGTATTTGTATGGTTTAGAGAGGTGAAGTTTGTCTGTATTTGTATGGTTTAGTGAGGTGACTTTTGTCTGTATTTGTATGGTTTAGTGAGGTGACTTTTGTCTGTATTTGTATGGTTTCGAGAGGTGACTTTTGTCTGTATTTGTAAGGTTTAGTGAGGTGACTTTTGTATGTATTTTTTGTGGTTTTGAGAGGTGACTTTTGTCTGTATTTGTATGGTTTTGAGAGGTGTCTTGTCTGTATTTGTATGATTTAGGGAGGTGACTTTTGTCTGTGAGAAACGATCAGTGCTGATGGCAGTGGTTTTTGTGTTAATAGCGTGGTGGTGATGATGGTGGTGATGGCAACAAAATTCATCATCATCGTCATCGTCGTTGTCCTCCTCCTCTTTATCATCATCATGACACTAAAATACATTTTTTACAGGCCGTGGACTTGCATTGGGGTGTGTCAAAAGATGCGAAAACGTTGGATCTTGAACGACCCAACTTCTGCCAGCAGGAGTTACTGAGGTGCCATGAGTTCTCGGCAGGGCCAAGTTTCGTTGTAAGTAATTTATTACGTCCATCATTCATTGTGTCGGGGAAAAGAAATATATGCAGCAAGTAATCATTTTTCAGACTATCATATCGTTTATGAAAATCTGATGTGATCTAAACTGTAACCATGGCACAGCAACACAAACTAAGGTATTTGTTGCTGAGGTAATCTGAGTAAATTACATGACTTGGTGACACGCTAAAATAGTCGATCAGGCATAGTGCAACCCTAGGATTCGAATCCGCACGCTATTGGTTCCGAGATTGGCATGTTAACCACTGAGCCACCGGCGCTTTTGCCTCCATTAGTCATTGCTTATTTTGATTTCTCTAATTTTGCTATTTCCTGTACTGAAATACCATATTAGTCTCGTTCGTTTTATGCAGTCTCTGTATCTTGGGTAAATTATATTTCGTTAATCCATATGCTTCATCATCATTTCTCTGTGGCATTTGGAGCAAATGACGACTTTTTCTACGTTTAATCTTTTCAACTGTGCATATGTCATTCTGTTTTGTCGTATAGCGAAACCTCATGCTCATAAAAATGATTTTCATATCTTCTCCATTCAAGTCTTCCAGTTTGTAAGCTACGCGATCATTGATATTACTTGTCTTATTTTTAATGTTTCCTCAGTTGATTTAGATATGTAGCCCTTTAAAAATGTATTGTATTTTTAAATTATTTCATTTTCACCAAGTTTAAATTTAGGTGTTCCGTATGTATCAGTTGTCAGGAAACTGAATAGATTGAGCCATATTTTTGACCTTATTCTTGTTCATTATCTTAACCTGGAGTCATGTCTATTGATATGCATCTTAGATTTGGTAAACGTAAGTCCATTTTCTGGTTTCGTTTTGAGATAAATACTCCACCATTGATTCTTCAGAGTTCACGTAAGCCTATTCACAATTTATCTCTTTTTTGTCTTGAGTTATTTGAAAAGTACTGGATCTTTGTCAAACAAACGCTTGACTTTTTTGTTGTACAATTATTTTTCCTCATGAAACTATATCTTTTCATTCTTAGTTTGAAGATATCTGTTCTTTCTGCGACCAAGATACACATATAGAGACATATATCACTGTCAAAATATATTTGAGTCCATGATATGTTTGATACACTTGCATGTCAAAAGAGTCTTCTTTCCACTGGTAATTCATGTCAGTAACATACCTTTCTATTGATAATGTTTTCTTGCTCAAGTGCAATTTGTAAACAGATTGCTCAGTTAACCATTCCCTAAATTTATCATAGTTTGTTATCGTTCTGTCTCGTTTAATTTGTACACAGTTGACTATGTAAGCTGCTTGACCTTTATGATTGCAGTATAGGTGCATAACTATACTGTTCTTTCTTATTTTTTTAAAAATCTGCGACATTAGTCATTTTAAAATGGTGCAAAGACATTATTGACTAATTGTCTTTCGGTCAAAGGAACAGCTATCTACGTTTCAGCTGTTTTCAATATTTTTTTCAATACTTTGAAACGTCTTAATAATCTTAGATCAATGTAATACTTTGTTCTTGCAGCGGTTGAATCAAACATACCTGCATTGTATACTGAGTCACCATATGCTATTTTAAATCTATCTTCCTATGACAAATTCTATCTCTGTTTTTGGTGACTCATTGTATACAAACCTGGTAAATAAAGTTGATCAGACCTTCAACATTTGCCATAAATTTAAAAGAATTCAAATATGTGCATTTATCAACATCACATGCATAGTGTAATCCCTCATGCCACAGTCTTGATCATCTTACTGTGTTGTTTGATGCTGCTTATCTGAATATTTTCATCACTGAATGCAAGTATTTTTTCTGAAACATTGCCGTACATTTTTTTATGTTTGAAATAGGCAAATCGGGATGTATATTTTTTATGTCTCAAATAGGTAAATCCGCATTTATATTATCTTTAATGTCACATTTAATGCCATGTAAACCTGTAAACAAGGACATATTATTCTGATATTGAAATTGTTGCTTTATCCTAAATTCACTGAATATCTCCATCACCTTTTGAAAACAATAGAGTTGATGACAAACTAGCTTTGCTGCATCATTTGTCTTATGCAATGAATTTTCATCTCGTTTCTTGTTGTGATTTTTTTCAGTACAATACTTGTACCATTTTATCAATTCCATTTATGCTATTAGTATTGTTTTTATGGTATAGCAGGTATGATGTGTTTCAGTAGTAAGGTGTTGGATAGTTGGGATTCATCTCTGAAAACCTAGTATTAAGATAAATATATGTTTTCTTGATTTATGCAATTGTAATGTTATTATTAAGTAGTAAGGGAAGTGTTTCACTAGTTATTTTGATACAGTAGTAAGGAAAGTGTTCCTATACAATAGTACGGGAGATAGCCCAGCAAGAAGTAGATGATTCATGGGAGAGATGGAACTTGAATTAGTCAATCATTTTTGTTGTAATGTTGTTGTACATGGTGGCCCAAACCAAAAATGTCTGTATCATAAGCCATCTACTTCTACTTTCAGGGTCTGCAAGGGGGAAGATGGAATATGATTTAAATGTAAATGATTGGTCTAAAGACTGTCACAAGCATTGAAATACATAGTACTTGATACTCAAACTTCATAAGCCATGAATAGTTTCTCTGAATATTTCGGACATATGCATCTAATGAATGTATACTATGTTGTGGGTTTTTTTCTGAAATACACAGGTAAACTTGTCTAATGATGTATTCTCTCTCTTTCTCTCTCTCTCTCTCTCTCTCTCTCTCTCTCTCTCTCTCTCTCTCTCTCTCTCTCTCTCTCTCTCACACACACACACACACAAGCTATTTTCTTAATTTATTTGCAGGCTTTTGTGGGCCAGCGATATGGTGAGTGTCCTCTACCAAGTGTAATTCCTGCGCACGAGTATGATCAGCTAAGGGTGGCTTTGAAGGGTCACAAAAGTCGCGACACACGTAACGCCCCCTTGCTGGATGTCTGGTACAAAAAGGATGATAACTCTATACCCCCTGTCTATGTCCTTGCGGATGTCAGGAGCAACTTACCATCTATAGATGACGTAAGCCCTAACAGATATTTGTTTTATCAGATTGCACCTTACTTAAGCTTTATTAATTAAATATAAAGCAAAATGGTAACAGGGAAATTTGTTTTCTGAAAAATAACTGCTAATATTGGGTTTGGGGATGTTTTATCGTTTTGTATACTTGCTGCAATACTGATACATTTATTCTGTTTTATTTTGACACGTAACCAGCAGAAAAAGCGATTAAATGTTTCCAGCAGAATGTAAGAAAGATTACTGGCAGTCTTTTTTTTCTTTTAAAATCAAGCATTCTTATAAATCTTGAGATATGAGATATGTATGTAGATAAATAGATGTAAGTACTAAATATAAAAATTAGCGCTCCATTATGTGTAAGCCTCAATTTTAATTTGGCTCTGTTGAAAACACAAAATACGTAGGATCTATTAATAGATGTTTACACACGTGTTGACAATTAGTATTAATAATCGTAACAATAAGACTTAAAATGGCGCCAATGGCGTAATTTCTAAGTGACGGGACATGGAAGTTTCAAGAAGAATTCTGTGGATCCCCATTGGTTGCGCTAATTCATGTAAATATACGTAATTTGTTGTAAATCAATAGTTTATGTTGTTACATGGGGTCTCTTGCGAACTACAGTCGCAATATACGGTGTATATAATGAGAAACTTAAGCATTCAGTTTCATTCCGATTTCTGGAGTAATTCACACTTTTTGTGTTCCTGATGTAAGTCTGCAGACGTGTTTTATGTTGTGCTTAGATATTTTTCGAGGGGAAAAACATGTTTGGACTGTTCAGTGGTGATAGAAAGTGCTCATTATTTGGACAATAATATTATTTTGGAGCTGTTATAAATTATTCGAAAGAATTCTGGACAACGCCATCTTGACGATGTCACGGCTCTTGGAGGACCAGTACATTTCCGGTATTGAAATTATATGGGACTTTTCATTCGTTTAGGACTTTCATAGACCTTTATTTATTACTTTAATAATTAAATTGTTTGTTAAGTTTTACAAAACTAGTTTGTTTTCCTTTTTTCTGTTACTTAATTTTGTGACCATAGAGTCGTGTGTGTGTGTGTGTGTGTGTGTGTGTGTGTGTGTGTATAGATATCTATATAGATAGATAGATAGATAGATAGATAGAAGTATATGCTCTTAAAATAAGTAACAGAAAAATATGGGAAGCGACAGGCTTGTAAAAATTCAAGAAATAACTTATTTCCCTAGAATACAAAGTGAAATTGAAAAAAAAAGAACTTTCGGCAGTATGAATTTAATCCCAAAATAATCCTAGGATTACAGACACAAGTCCTAATAATAAAAGATCAGAATAAACTTTAGTAGAAACCCAAATTAAATTTAACGCTGAAGATGTGATGTGCCAACAGTCTACTGTTGAAACACGGTAATACAATCCAAGTAGAAGTCTTTATTTGAAATTTCAATAAAAATTCAAGTCTCTGTTTCCAAGATTATATTTCAGAGCACGTTTATATTTCCAGAGAAGAATTAATTTGAATAATTCTGAATCAAATACTGTACGACTCAATGGTCATTAACTGAGTAACAGAAAGAAGCAAAGCCAGCAAGTTGTGTAAAACTTAACAAATAAATTAAATATCAAAATTATTAATGAAAATGTGAGGTGATCTTATGGTCTTGACTTCAAAATAGCGCTGTCCAGAACTCCTTTGATTAATTCACAACAGTTCCAAAATAATACTATGGTCCAATTTAGCACTTTCTATTTCTACAGACTAATAAAATGTTTCTCCTCTCAAGTAATATCTAAGTACAAAATAAAACACGTCTGCGGTCTTGATTTTACAACAGGAACACAGAAATGAGGATGACTCCAAAATAGGAATGAATCTGATTGTTCAGTTCTCTCCTTATATACACATTCAAGATTCTATTACGACTATATGTCGCAGTATGCTCCACATGACAGATCTTACTACTCAGTCTAATATTTCAAAATACCTATTCATGTGACCTAACTCAGTCAATAAAAATGGACTTAATTCTTCTAAGATACCACCTGACCGATTTGTCCAATATGAAAGAGGCCATTTCTCATGTTTACTAATTATTTGATGATCTAGTAATTGTAATGTTCAGCTTTAATGTTCTTGTACCCCTGGACAAGAACATTATGACAGAAAGTATGAGCTGTCTTGTGACAGCAGAATTTATTTGCTCACAGAAAATCTGAATCCTTACAATTTGTCTTTGTATTTATTAATAATGCATCCATCGGCTTCAGATAGTTCTAAGTGCTATGAAATATTGAGAAGGAAATTAAATTAGGCCCTAATGCAAGATTTAGAAACGAATATTAAGTAGGAACGTAATTTCGAGTTTCGACCATTTTCTAAAATCATAAATTGTCTAGTATTTGTTTGAAAGTGCGCAACAATGACGAAACTTTCACGTAATGTGGAAAATTCCATAACTGTTTACAGCCTGTTAGAATCTTAATCTAAATCCAAATCATCAACGATAACGTTGGCAAACGAGATGAGTCACTTTAGACAATGTTGGGATGATAATATTGTTTTTAGTACAACACAGAGTCAAAATAAATGTTGGACGCTGCCGATTCCTAGCCTTGTGCGTAAAAAGAAAATGATGGACAGTTTGATATTTTCTGATGTACTGATTAATATTTTAAAGACATGATTAACACATTAAACCCCTGGAGGTTTTTGTCGTTTTCGCCTGAAATGCAAGCAGGAAACACACTTTGGGGGCTATTTCTGAATACATCCTAATACATCGACCTCCAAGAGATTTTCGGCTAACCTAATGCCTAGTTGTGTTAGAAACATCGTTTTTCATTGGCTATTTCTCCCGCGCATGAGCAGAAGGGTAAAATTTGGAGTTCTTTTTTTTTTTTTGCTTAACGGACCCATCATTTTCGTATCGAGACCACTCTTTATTCCAAATGCCCATCGTATCCTACTTTTTGCAAAGGTTCGCCTGTCTGTGTGCAGTTCAGACCGGTCTGTCTTAGATCTGAGGCCAGAAAGTCTAAAATCCGGACACAAAATCGGTTTCCGACCTCGGGCGAATTTTGGGTGGAAAAAACTCGGGTCCAAAAAATTACGTTTTCCCATCTGTATTTTGTAGTGCAACTAGAACATCCAGGTTATTTGGTATCATTGTAAAGCTACATCTGTCTACCTTTCTATAATGCCACCCACTGTAGTGTATCATACATGACCTTGACGCTACAGAGTTCGGAAGTAGGCTACTACCTCCTGCCGCGTAAACACGGTGCCAGGGATTAATGTGTTAAGTTAACCATGGTCTACTCATTTCTCTGCAACAGGTTGCATTTTACAGCTCTTGAGCTTTTGGGACTTGTTAACATGCATTTCTTGTGTTAACGTCGATTCAAAGTTTACGTCTTTATTAATAGTCAGACAAAACAAAGCGTTCGAATGCCATGAATCAGTCTTAACGTCGACTCAAAGTTTGCATCTTTATTAACAGGCAGACAAAACAAAGCGTTCGAGTGTCACGAATCAGTGTTAACGTGGACTCAAAGTTTACATCTTTATTAATAGGCAGACAAAACAAAGCGTTCGAATGTCATGAATCAGTGTTAACGTTGACTCAAAGTTTACGTCTTTATTATTAGGCAGACAAAACAAAGCGTTCGAATGCCATGAATCAGTGGCTGGAGGCTGATAAAGAGTTGCGACGTCTGCTACGTAGAGGAGCGGAACTGAGCTATTTTGAGGGCCTCATAGATGGCGATACAAAACAGAAATACTTCATGTCTGGTCAGTAAACAGTAGATGATGTAAATCTTTCATTTTATGTATATTTGTGAGCCTTTTGTGATTTGGAGAAATTGAGCAAAATAGATAAAGAGGATTATATTCAAAATGTTTTTCAATTTTCGAAAGTCACAAATCGCAGTATAGTTTCATAGGCAATATGCAAAATTGGCACGTACAAAAATACACATTCTTTAAATGCCGGTTTTACTGTTAAGTTCTTCTGTTCTTACATTGCTATTTCAAACTTGTACAACAAAAGATAATAAAACGATTCTGCTTTGGTATTTCATTGGCACGTTAAGTTGCATCTTTGGATAGAACGAATATTTTTTCTTCTTGGTTGTATGAATAGCCATCACTGATGGGTATGTTTCATGTGCACATACTTGATATGTTGTTTGCTCTTTTTCTCTCGGTAGCCTGTATATGTTTCAAGACAGAAACAGTTTGAGAATATCAGGATATTCAAATTTTCTGATGCTAAAATACTTAACAATCATGTATATTTGAACATGTTATCTATTTTCTTGTGCTTGTTGTCAACCAGAAGCCTTTCTGAATCTCATTTCAGAACAAGAAATTGAGATACAGTGTGGTATGGAGGAAGCTGACAATCCACGCAACCGCTGTGTGCTTCTCATGCGCACTATCGTAGACCTTAAAAACTACGTTGATGATCCTCAAGCTTCGAATTTTGCTGAGATCTTTTACAACGAGAAGCAGGAAAGGCTAGAAATCGACTCAGCAGCTGCAGCAAAGTTAAAACAACTAAAAACCAGGGCAAGAGGAATCATGTCTGAGAACAATACCAAAGAATATGAGGTTCTGTGGCGATACGATGATGTGATAAACCCGGTTCTACATGACAAGTACCTGAGCCAACTCTGCACAGAAACTTTCGAGGTTCTCAAGAGACTAGTCGATCAAACAGTATCCAGAGTGAAATTTGAGACAGAACCAGAAATATACGAAGAGGCACTTCAGCACTGGCAACGATGCAAGAGAAAGGCAGCGAACTTTTATGGGATGACAGAATATATGGATAGATTGAAGAACTACATCAAAGGAGCCCATGATACCCCTCTTGTATTGTATGGACCGTCCGGATCTGGAAAATCAACGCTTTTGTCGAAAATGGCTTTAGATGTGAGTAAACCTGTAACATCTGGTGCACCGTACCATGAAACATCAACTCTTCTTTTAAAATTATCTCGAAGGTCAATCAGCATACAATCTCTTCCAGCACAACCCTCATAAACCCACTGCTTTCTGTTGCTATGATTTATCTCTAAACACCAACGTTTTGGATGTTTGTAAAATCCAGCATGACACTAGGGACATAACTGGGGACTCATTAATATGTACTTGATGACAGTTTTTCCTAGTAACAGCAGATATTGTGATGAGGGAGCGCAGTGGTTCACAGTGACATTAATAAGTCTAAACTACTTGATAACAGAGTAGTAGAATGATACAAGTTTATATAAAAAAGGTTCGGCTGCAAGTTTCCTTATCATTAGTTTTTGATAGGTATTTTACATCTTTGGAAGATTCATCAGATCCCAATTCTGGAAACATATACAAATAGAGCATTGTTGGTTACAACGTCATGTGTTCTGATAGAATAATGCTGCATAGATGAGAAGATACCGCACTATTTTTCATCATGAACAGGCTCATTTATAGAAGCAATTGTACATTTTTATTTCTCCATGATTTTCTCACTGGGACATAATCTTAACTATTCTGCAACTGAAAGCAAGGGTATCTAAAATAAAACGTTGTCAAATTAAACATTGCAGCAAAGTAATAATTAATGGAAACCTATCTTTGGCTGATACAATATATTTATTCGGTTATTTTACATTTATAATTTTGAAATTATCATTGGATACTTTACTTAGTCGCCTCTTTTTTCCGCATTAAATAAAATACAATAATAAAATTATTTTTTAAATTTTTTTTCAGGTAGCTGAAATATGTGGAGGTAATGTCATATGCATCATTCGTTTTGTGGCCTACACCCCAAAAAGCTATGACATCAAGCAAATCATCATGGCCGTTTGTGTTCAGCTACTTTATGCTTTGGGTCGAAATCCAAATGATATCCCCTTCGACTTCGAAGATTTGCAGAAGTTTTTTCACGATCTATTGGAATCTGTTTCATCAAGAAGAAATGTTGTCATTTGCCTTGATGGAGTACACAAACTGCAACCAGAACATAATGCACATTTTCTATCCTGGTTGCCAAAGCAACTGAAGAAAAATGTACGGATTATTATCACTACCCATCCCGAACAACACCAGATTTTGCGAAGACTTCATGAAGAAGTGATTGAAATGTCATCTTCCTATATTAACCTGACACCGTTATCTCAACACGAGGCGAGCAATTTTTTACAGTACTTACTTGGATGCTATGGGCGTCAAGTAACGGATAAGCAAAAACAAATTTTCATTAATGCTTTTCATAAATGTTCCATACCCATGTATGTGCAATTGGTTGCAGATATAGCTCGGAGGTTCAGCTCCTTTGCTGAAATAAACGCAGCGTCTTTACCAACAACAGTTTCAGAGGCAATATATAAACTGTTTGACCTGCTGGAAGAGAAATATGGCTCCCTCATTGTATCGAAGTCCATGGGGTATCTTGTTGCATCTGTCACCGGGTTGAGTGACTGTGAAATGGAAGATCTTCTATCCATGGACGATGCAGTGATGAAGGAAATATATGGTGATCGAAAGGCGACCTTCAAAAGAATTCCTTGCCTAAGGTGGTTGAGAATAAAAAGTGATATTGAGCATTTCCTTCATCACAGAGAAGCAGATGGAGTGACTGTTTATTTCTGGTCTCATGATGAGTTCCTGAATGTCATCCGTGAGAGGTATCTCATAAATGAAGAAATTGTCAAAAGCCTTCATTCCATGCTGGCTGACTACTTCCTAGGAACATGGGTAGGACGAGCAAAACCAGATGGGGTTTCTGACAAGGGTGCGAACAGGTTAGTAGTGTCTCAGCCACTTTCCTTTCAAAGTGCTGATGGGCATACCAGGTTCAACAAAAGAAAGTACGACCAGGTCCCCAGGCATCTCTACCTAGCTGGTCGATTGAAAGAATTAAACAGTCTTGTACTATTCAACTATGAATGGCTGTACAACAAAATCAAAGCTCTCTCCTTGACACATATCATGGCTGACTTTGCTCTGAATCCGGGAGACGAAGCAACGCTTGTCGAAGAAGCTCTACATGTAGCAGAACCGACGATTCAAAATAACATCAATAATCTTGCTCCAGAAATAGCTGGTCATTTGTTGCCGTACTACAAATCACACCCCAACATTCGAGCTCTTGTCCAGCAATGTGATACTGACGGTAGTAAACACTGTGCATTCATTCCGAATTTTCCATACTTCCAAGTACCCGGGAGCTCACTCCAGTACACGCTTACTTCACTCATCATTGGCCAGTTCTACACTCTAAACAATGAAGACAGATATCTCATGGTAAAGGAAAGAGAGAGCTCCTACATCTATGTGTTCGATGTCACTACCGGTGAAATGAAAAGGGGTGTCTTTGCATCTAATGGGGAGCTATTTGTCTCGCCAAGTGGAAAATTGTTCATCATTGTCGACCATGTGACAGAAAAATCCATCAAGGTTCATAAAGCAGACACTGGTGAATACGTCGGACAGCTTATTGTTATGAATCACATCGATTTGAAACCAAAAGAAAAGTACAAAATGGGGGCGGTGAGCATTACGGACGAAAGGCTTTCAGTTATTGTCACCACTGAGACCAGCTACCTTTGTATTGCAGATTTGACAACATGTCAGTTCCTACAGATTATTGGACTAGATGGTCGGTGCAGTGTGTGCGAAGTCACTCCAGGTGGACGGTATGTGTACTGTAATTCCAACGAGTTCATTCTGACTTATGATATGTATTCATTAGAGCATATATGTACACTGTCTGTCGGATATCATCCTACTGCACTGGCCTTCACTAAAGATGGTTTCAGGACATTTTTGGCCAATGACAAGGAGGCAAAGCTTCTAGTTATGCATATCCATCGAGGTGTTGTTGAGATGGCGTACAAAACTGTACTGGAGCAAGATATGCCCGATGACAAGATCGTAAGTCTTAGAGTTTCACCAAATGACGACCTTGTTCTCATCCAAGGAAAGAACAACATTTTGGTTTATAACCGCTTCAACGAAAAAGTATGTGCCAAATTCTGTCGACCACCCGATGTGCCAAAAGAGTTTAAGTTACCAAAGAGTTATTATACTGATCTCTACTTCACACATGCAGAATTTTCAAGGGATGGAAATTTCGTCATAGGAACAATATTTCGAAACATTTACGTGTGGCAGATTTCCACGAACAACCTAATAACAACGATCCAAGCACCAGTTGGCATCATCACAGAACTACTGGTGTCACAGCAGAGGAACCAAATCATTACACATTTACAGGGATCAAGGGACATTCAAGTGTGGAATATTGATGAAGCTGTGAATCACGTCAGCATGTTAGACAAGTTAACTGGGCCTGTTGATGATATAAAACTCACGAAAGACATTTCCATGGCTTACATCAAATGCAAAGACAGTGATGAAATTGGAGTTATCAGTATGAGTAATGGAGTTATGCTGGATCTTTTGACCCATGACTCTCCCGTGCATGACTTTGCCATTACTCCAGATGGAAGCTACGTTTTTGTGTCTACCGTAGTTAAAAAGAGAAACACTGCGGTTAAAATCTGGAGCATGGAGGAACGCAAGATCATCAAAGAACTCGGAAACACAACTGGCTTTTGCGTGTCACCCAGTGTTAATGATTTCATATTATTTGTCGCCCAAGAAGAACTTTTGTTCAAGGCTCCGTTCTATATTCATTACTTCAGTTTTGCTGACAACTCCCTTCAAGAAAAAACCCACCCATTGGCTCTAAAGTACGTACTAAGCACGCCTTTCCTTACGGGGGATGACAAATACTTGATTGTTCTTACAGCACAAGACTATGTAGAGTCTGAGGCTTTCTTCGACACGCCAACGATATGCGCATTTTCAATGGAAGATGATATGAAGGTTTCCTACTACACTCCAGAGAGCTTCAAGGAAGCAGTGGAAATTACAACAATCCTTGACCTGAACCCAGTCTCCGGCCATTCCAGCTGTATAAGAGTCATCTATGAAAAGTTCACAATACCCTCGAACGATGTCAATATGATCATGAGCAGTTTGGGCCTTATCCATTTAGATATCAATACAGGTTCTATTACTTTGCTTTGTGAACCTTTCGTTTCGCAAGATGTACCCCTCAATAGACTCGTATACGCAGACAGTTCTTTCTGCATTGACCCTGGCTACAAGATCTTTGACATCATCAGCTCCGGCTACGTGAAGACACTGCCGAACCCAGGCGTACCTCCTGGTCTGGTTGCTCTCAATGGAGCCGTGGTGGTGTACTATAAAGGCAGTCAGATTAATGCTATGAGTGTAAAAGATGGCGAAATCATCGGGACATGCGAGGTCCATTCGCAAATTTGTCATGTCAAGCTCTGTTGTGATCAAAGAACCATCGTTGTAGGCTGCGTTGATGGTCTCGTGGTATCCTATGTTCTGATCGATCCGTCCGACTCAAACGAGGAATCTAGGAATGTAATCAAATTTCTCAAAAGTCGACAACTGGATGTGACTGATGAAAATGAGGGAAGGCATTCCAGGGCCTGGGACAAAATGGAGAAAGAGACATGCTCTATCTATTCCAGACCACCGTCTGCCTTGAGCCTAGGCCCTAGAGATCAAGTACTTCTCAAGAACATCAAGCCGGCTCCAAAGGTTCGACCCAAGTCTGATACTCTGATGTACATCAATGCTAGATCGAAAACATGTGTAGTTATGTAGAAGGTTAAATATCTGGTGATTAAAAGACATAAAGTGCAGCTCAGGATTACACACAGCACTGGATCATGATCCAGTTCAACAAATACGGTGAGGTTTTATCTTGCTAGCAAACAAAGTGCAGCATGACACTTTGGTTTGGACATTAACAACAACAACAACAAAGTAACAGAGAAACGCACACACGCACACACACACACACACACACACGCATGCATGCATGATATAAATTTGCTGATTCCCGCAGATATATGTAATAAGGATCTTGAACCTCAATTCAATGACCATTTGCCACACTGCTTAATATTTTTTCACTCGTAGATCAAATTGCCTTAAGCATGTATTGTGTGATACCGTACACTGGTGCATTTAATAATAAGGTTATTGGTTAAGGTTTACAAATAAGCAATCATTGCGTAATACCGTAAACTGGTGTATTTGATAATAGTCTTATTGGAAAAGGTTTACAAATATGCTGATGTTCCCGCAAGAAACAATAAGCAATATTTATAGTGTCTTTGTAGCACAGTGTTTCACTCAAATCAAAATGGTCTTATATTTTCATATATTAATGTTGCTTCCGTACAAATCCTATTCATAGCATATAGGTAAAAACATAGCCAATAGTGCAATGAGGTTGTTTCTCCGCAGTTTTTGTACCATACACTCGGGTAATGTTTTGTTGTTCGATTATTTCATGTACGTATGTACGTATTCCTGTAAAAGTATTCTTTCCTTGTTGCTGACGAGTGTCATGTCTGGAGAAGTTAAATTTGAATATACATTGATACATTGAATTAATATTTGTAGTTTTTGTAAAGTGAGATGCTATTATATCAAGATTTTCTTTGCTGTTAAATTGGTCACATTATGCATCGAGCCTCAGATTGGAATGTTCTTAGTGCTAAGTTATTTTTAAAGTTTTATTTTGATTGTTTCAGTATATATATATATATATATATATATATATATATATATATATATATATATATATATATATATATATATATATAACCTTTTGGCACATTCTGTATAATAATAATGCCAAGTCATAAGATAAGTTTAACGCATTCCTAATCACGTTTGCGTTTAAACTGAAGGTAGTTGGTCATTAAACTTGAGTTATCTACCTTAGTTCAATAACTTTCCTGTAGCCTTCGTTACACATTATAATTTTACCATCATGCATTTATTAATCACATTTGTTATTGTCGCTTTGTGCACTTGTTGCATTTATTTTTACAAGCTATTTTTATTTTAAGGCTGAGAACCATTTTAGAATTTTTATTTATTATACTTTACATGCACGCTTGTACTGTAATCTTATTGCAGTTATTTCCACGTATTTTATTTACATTCTCTGATAACGTAAACTAATTGACATGGTCTCATTCAGTTAAGCATATTTGTGTCTTATTTGTCTGACCTACCTGATACCATATGGTCTGTAAACTAATTGACTTGTTCTCATTCAGTTAAGCACATTTGTGTCTTATTTGTCTGACCTACCTGATACCATATGGTCTGTAAACTAATTGACTTGTTCTCATTCAGTTAAGCACATTTGTGTCTTATTTGTCTGACCTACCTGATGCCATATGGTTTGTAAACGAACTGACTTGTTCTCATTCAATTAAGCATATTTGTGTTTTATTTGTCTGACCTACCTGATACCATATGGTTTGTAAACTAATTGACTTGTTCTCATTCAATTAAGCATATTTGTGTCTTATTTGTCTGGTGTATCTGATACCAAATGGTCTGAACACAGTAATTGATGTGTTTGGAAGAGAAATACAATGAAAATATATTCCAAAATAGGATACATATATGAATCTTTATTTGTACGAAGCAACAGCAGCTAATGCACCAGTTCTACAATCAGCTTGCTATAAAAAGGAATCCAACAAACAGCAACCTTAAACGGGGTAAATGTATCCATGATTTTCATA
>JAECUM010024880.1:0-41671 GCA_016617855.1 Megalonaias nervosa | reverse complement strand
TGTCAAGTCTGGTGAAATTTCACTCTGCAGGAGAAAATCGATATGCGGTTAGCCTGACCTACGTAAGGTCGGGTAGAATGAGGCGGTCACAATATCGCGCAGCTTTCTAAAGGAAAACGAGGACAGGCACGTAGTTAAACCATTTTTTTTTTTTTGTCATACGCAAGTATAGAATGTCCATTTCCCTCATCGCATAGCTATCAACAAAGTGGTTGCGTATATTCAATGTAAACACTGATCATGAAATCATGGAATGATTTTTTTTCAAATCAAGGTTAATTGCAAAACTAACAAATCATTAAAATAATTGGTCTGAAATGCATTTCGTATGCAGTTGTGATCTGTGTATAGGCATCTGCGCGCCTTAAGGATAACACTACAAACATGGCCGGATTGGGGGGGGGGGCGGAATTTCGGGATACCCCGCTTCAAAAACAAAACAAACAAAATAAAAAAGTAAAAAAATAACACCCCAGCCTCTTTCTCTCCCCCCCCCAACAAAACAAAACATAAAACCAACCAACCAAACAAACAAACAAACAAAAAAACAAACAACCAACCTACATTCACTTTTCTTTTTGAGATGTGACCGTGGTTTTAGTCTTGTCCACGTTTATTTGGTATTATGCACACTTTGATCAAATAGGCACAGACTTCGTTTGGTGCCCTTTCGAGGAAAGTCAGGGCCCTATTGAAATTTTGAACTCACCAATCCCCAACATTGGACCTGATCTGGTCTTTACAACTGCATTTCATTGCATTTATTTTCATTGTTAACTACGGTGGCAGGCGTGTATTGAACCCTTTGTTATTAATGACACCGCTTCTTCATAGATTTACAGAAATCTTAAAATATAATAGTATGACTCTGGTGTTCAGTAGTAGATAATTTCTTTTTGGTCAATTAGTCGCGGCAAGTAACTAATAAACTGGAAGACTATTTTTACTATTGTTCCATGCGTCATTTTGTTGCTTTCACTATCTGCCACACTCGATATTTACCTTGTAATCGGTATTTTGACATCAAGACTGATTATTCCATCCCCACCCCCCACCCCCGTTTTTTACTGGATTGAACTGGATAAACATTTTGCCAACTGGGAAAAACCCTAACACAAATGTTATTCGGATATAATCTATACCTATCCTTCTCAAGTCAATAAATATCTCGCCTCCCGGAATGTATTTGTATGACAGATCAAGACGATGAACGCGTTGGGAATTTCCATGCAGTACCTTCACTACGTAAGTGTATGGATGAGACAAATTTCGAAATTATACGTGCTGATTTAACATTAAACAGTTACTGTGAGCCGCAACAAAGAAATTAGGATGTAATCTGCTTGACCAATGTCCGCAGTGAAATTACTTTTACTTCTTGATATGATTTGATGAATTAGGACAAGCTGCACAACGTGTACAATTAAGCGTGTGATAACGCGCAAGGGAAGTGTTGTCAAAGCAACTGCAATCGATGTGACGCAGTCGGTGCTACTTGATTAGATCAAAATCCTGAATAGCGGTCATACGAAATGATTCTTTCTTTCTAATCTGGCTAAGATTTAAATTGGTATTTATTGTTGTTGTTTTTTTATTATCTATAGCTCTAAAATTAAAATATTGTTTAATCTGTAACTGTGATGTACTGGTGGTGACCAAGGCTTTGATAATAAGAAACAAATTTATGTTTAGAACATGGGTGAACTAAGGTCACCAAAGTATGTGTGATGATTTATGCCGAACCATTTAATACGACCCGGAGTGTAAATGAGATTAATCTCTCTCTCTCTCTCTCTCTCTCTCTCTCTCTCTCTCAGTTATTGTTACTTTCTTATGTTTTCATGCTAGTTGTGCAGTCTTGGAAGTGACAGTTTGCGTTATTTTTATATGATGATGCAGTAAAAACAAAAACAACATCGTAAGCCACTGCATCGTTATATCACGCAAAAGGTATATATCCCTACAAAAACCCTTTCTTTGAGCCTAATTCTCTTAAAAAATATATACTTGAACAACAGGAGGTGTATAAGGCGCAGAAGCAAAAACGCTTCCTGCTTATCGCTGATATTTATAATCGTGGAGCATGTGAGACTAAGAGGTTTGTCTTTAATTAATTTTTGGATATATTTCGATATCCGCAGTTTCATTCATATCAACAATCACTTCCGACATCTGCAGCTTCATCCACCTCAGCGATCAGTTCAGGCCCATACGTAAGCCGTAGAAAGCACCTGTTTGTACAGTTAGATAAGATACTCCTGCAAGCCAGGGAAAAATGACAAATGAATAAGAAATATAGATGCCCGAGGGTCATACTTATAGAATTAATTCATGTCAGTAAGCCCAAAGATATATTCGACTTTATTTTAATTTTTAAGATATTTTAATCGATGTGAACATTTCTTTTTAATGGTCTGTTTCGTTTAATCTGACAATTTCGTGCATTAGGTTATATCTAATTTAAATATGTATTTACAAGGCCAACTCAGGACTACTTGCACCCAAATCGGCTGTAGAAATGAAAAATTGCGGCTTAACTCCACGCAATCACTCGACTCGTCGAGCACATTATACGGAACACCATAAATGAATATGATAATAATCACTTCAAGCACATATCCATTAATGATTCGTCCTTTCAAAGAGTTAAAAATGTACATCGTTGTATTAAACCTCCCATCTTGTGGAAGATACCAAGGTCAAACAGGGAGTTTATACTGGTAAAAATATTTGTAAGGTTTTATGTCGCTGCATACAGTGTGATATATCATAATGGTCGACATTGCAATATTCCATACAGTGTGATATATCATAATGGTCGATATTGCAATACTCCATACTATGATACATCATAATTGTCGACATTGCAATACTCCATGCAGTATGATACATCATAATAGTCGACATTGTAATACTCCATACAGTATGATAAATCATAATTGTCGACATTGCAATACTCCATACAGTATAATACGTCAAAATTGTCGACATTGCAATACTCCATGCAGTATGATACATCATAACTGTCGACATTGCAATACTCCATGCAGTATGATACATCATAACTGTCGACATTGCAATACTCCATGCAGTATGATACATCATAATTGTCGACATTGCAATATTCCATGCAGTATAATACATCATAATTGTCAGCATTGCAGTACTCGATATAATATGATGCTCAGATGCTTATTTCGTGTTCAAAAATACAAAGAAAGAGGGATATAAATTGGTCGCATATTTGTAATAATTTTGATATTCTTCTTGGTGCATATCTTCATACTATATATGAAGAAGAATTTGCTCAACTTGTTCAGCATTTACTTGGTAGGGAACTCCCCTGCACATGTGGACTGAATGACCACGATATGTACATAAATTTTATGTCAGCTGCAACAGTTTTAGCATGAAGCTTACAGTAGCTCACACGAATTTGCCAACTAGTGGGAATGTTTGTTTGTTTCTTGATTGTTTGTTGAGTTTTTGTTTTCTTTTGTTCTGGTATTTTTTGGGAGGGGGGTTGGGGGGTTGGGTTATTTTTTTTTTGTTGAAATTTCAGTAAAGGCTAACTGAACAAGCGATGATAAACAAATGATACTCAAACTCAAACTCATACAGGCGGATTAAATGACAGATGTCTTCACTTCATTGTATTAATGATATTTGTTATATAAATGTTCATAATTTTGATGTAACTCAACCTTCAAAAGTTTCCTTTGTACCTCGTATGGATGTGGAGTTGGAGAATATACGATTGACTGATTTATTTGTAGATAACACCGTATGGATGTTGAGTTGGAGAATATACGAGCGACTGATTTATTTGTAGATAAAACCGTATGGATTTTGAACTGGAGAATATACGAGTGACTGATTTATTTGTAGATAAAACTGTATGGATGTTGAGTTGGAGAATATACGAGTGACTGATTTATTTGTAGATAACACCTTATGGCTGTTGAGTTGGAGAATATACGAGTGGCTGACTTATTTGTATATAACACCGTATGGATTTTGAACTGGAAAATATACGAGTGACTGATTTATTTGTAGATAAAACTGTATGGATGTTGAGTTGGAGAATATACGAGTGACTGATTTATTTGTAAATAACACCGTATGGATGTTGAGTTGGAGAAAATACGAGTGACTGATTTATTTGTAAATAACACCGTATGGATGTTGAGTTGGAGAATATACGAGTGACTGATTTATTTGTAAATAACACCGTATGGATGTTGAGTTGGAGAAAATACGAGTGACTGATTTATTTGTAGATAACACCGTATGGATGTTGAGTTGGAGAATATACGAGTGACTGATTTATTTGTAGATAAAACTGTATGGATGTTGAGTTGGAGAATATACGAGTGACTGATTTATTTGTAGATAAAACTGTATGGATGTTGAGTTAGAGAATATACGAGTGACTGATTTATTTGTAGATAATACCGTATGGATTTTGAACTGGAGAATATACGAGTGACTGATTTATTTGTAGATAAAACTGTATGGATGTTGAGTTGGAGAATATACGAGTTACTGATTTATTTGTAGATAAAACTGTATGGATGTTGAGTTGAAGAATGTACGAGTGACTGATTTATTTGTAGATAAAACTGTATAGATGTTGAGTTGGAGAATATACGAGCGACTGATTTATTTGTAAATAACACCGTATGGATGTCGAGTTGGAGAATATACGAGTGACTGATTTATTTGTAGATAAAGCAATATCGATGTTGAGTTGGAGAATATACGAGTGACTGATTTATTTGTAGATAACACCGTATGGATGTTGAGTTGGAGAATATACAAGTGACTGATTTATTTGTAGATAACACCGTATGGATGCTGAGTTGGAGAATATACGAGTGACTGATTTATTTGTAGATAACACCGTATGGATGTTGAGTTGGAGAATATACGAGTGACTGATTTATTTGTAGATAACACCGTGTTCATGTTGAGTTGGAGAATATACGAGTGACTGATTTATTTGTAGATAACACCGTGTGGATTTTGAGTTGGAGAATATACGAGTGACTGATTTATTTGTAGATAACACCGTATGGATGTTGAGTTGGAGAATATACGAGTGACTGATTTATTTGTAGATAACACCATCAACATTAAGATTATATAAAACGTGTCTTTATACAAAATGGACAATCTCAATCTCATTATTTGTGCTTTCTAAACTAAGTGCGTTATTTGATCCATTTGAATGTACACGGATCATTTACCCGGTTGGCCATACCAATATCGCATTTTTCCCTACGATGGAAGACTGTTGCAGTCGCCAAATGGCCGGTTGCATTCCTTAACGGGTGACTGATAAGGTACGGGACATCATACAAATTTAACACAACATATTTGTATTCTTAATTATGTATACATGAGTTTGAGATTTATATATTTAATTGTATGTCACGTCCTTGTCATTTTCGTGTTTGTACCGTTTCTTTATATTGCTGTCAATCTCCTAAAGGAGGAGATAAAGATGGACTGATTGACTACATGTACTCGAATCTGTTAAAGATGGACTTATTGACTACATGCACTCGAATCTGTTAAAGATGGACTTATTGACTACATGCACTCGAATCTGTTAAAGATGGACCGATTGACTACATGCACTCGAATCTGCTAAAGATGGACTGATTGACTACATGTACTCGAATCTGTTAAGGATAGACTGATTGACTACATGTACTCGAATCTGTTAAAGATGGACTGATTGACTACATGTACTCGAATCTGTTAAAGATGGACTTATTGACTACATGCACTCGAATCTGTTAAAGATGGACTTACTGACTACATGCACTCAAATCTGCTAATAACCGTGTGAGTAACGGCTTAGCTCCACGCAAGGATTCGACTCGTCGAACATTAATGAGCTGCAATTACGTCCGAGAAGTGAAAACATAAAAAAAATATTATTACTGCACTACACCTACATACGTGTCATATTTATGTAAAGGAAAAGATGAATTTACCACACAGTTGTGATAGACTTAATAACATTAACAACATGATAATTATAGCAATAGTATGATAGTGAACAATAATAATAATAATAATAATAATAATAATACATTTCAACGATACGGATTACACAGCAAATTTGAATCATGTTATAATGATTTTGCATTGTTGCGTTTATCTGTTTAATTCTCTCTCTCTCTCTCTCTCTCTCTCTCTCTCTCTCTCTCTCTCTATATATATATATATATATATATATAATTTTTGTAATAATTTTAAATTTTTTTTTCATCACTGTGAATTGTAGTGATTATCTCTTCCTGGATTTGGTGTACGTGCATAGGTCAATTTTAAGATGTTAAGAACGTAAACTTGCGTAGTATTTTTAAATAGATGCTTAGGTGCATGTTCATCGTTACAAATAATAAAATTATTAGTAAATATGTTGACAAGTTTCGGGCTGTTTCCCATTGACAGGCCGGTCAGGTGGGTTCTTAGAAGAATTAAGTTATTTTCTGATTGGATGGGTTAGATCACATGAATAGGTATTTTGAAATATTAGACTGAGTAGTAAGATCTGTTACGTGGGATCTGCTGCGACATATAGTTGTAATATTCTCTTGAAGGTATATATAAGAGGAGAGTAGTGAATGGGGACTATATAGCGTCAAGGGGACTTCTATGTTAAAAAAGGGTATATCCACTCTGGGGACAATGGGAATTTAACATAGGGAATTTTAACATGGGTGGGCCTGTTTAGCGTCATGGGATTGGGACTGTGTAGCGTTAAGGGAAATTGAACAGGGGTGACGTCACGGTACTGGACATTGGCAACAATGTTGCAAGGGGCTGACCTCAATCGGGCAAACCAGTGACAGCGGTAAAAAATCTATAACGCCTGGCGGGGCAGGACATATAGCTTTATAGTCACAGAATCACCTAAGAAACAATCCATAGTGATGAGAGTGCTAATCTGAAATAAATTTTTATACAAAACAACACATTCATACTAACAAAATCCACGTTATTTACTATCAATACATTGTGGAGAAGGAAATTTTTTATCTACAAAACACACCATTACCTACAATCAATTCAGCAAAAGAATCAGTGGTTATAGTCACACTACTCCACATTCACACGAAACAAACGCATTGAGCAGGGACAAGGGTTTTTTTCTTAAAGGAAAGAAATAACACACAAACACAAGCGCGCACACAAACAAAACACACACACACACACACACACACACACACACACACACACACGAACGCGTGCATACAAAACACATACGTACACACACTGTTTTGTTAAGGGATAAGGTTTTTGTTAAGAGAAAAAACAAACACATTGAGCAGAGACAAGGGTCTTTTTGTTAAGAGAAAAAACAAACACATTGAGCAGGGACAATGTTTTTTTTGTCAAAGGAAAGAAACAAACACACAAACATATACAAACGTACGCGCACACAAACAAAATACACACAAACGAAAGCGTGCATACAAAAACACACACACACACTATTTTTGTGTTTAGGGACAAGTGTTTTTGTTAAGGGAAAAACAAACACACATACACACAATCGTACGGGCGCACACACACACACACACACACACACACTCCGAAATTCAGCTGAACCGAGCAGGAGATCTCGTGGTAAATTATACACAAGTTATTTATAGATTTGAGTAGTCAGCTGTATGTGATCCGCTCTACTTTAGAATATTTGGTTATTTAGGGACATATGATTAGGTGCGCAATAGTTATACGGATTAAAATTGTTGCATAGCTTTAATGTCCCTACAATGTCCTAAAATGTGTCTCTTTAATGTTCCTTTTTATGTTCCTATTTTTTGTTTGTATAATGTCGCTAAGGTGTCGGTAAGTAAGACGAAGAGATCTGTTCGAGAGGCTCCGAGATTTAGCTGAATCGAGCACGAGATCTCGTAGTTATTTATAGACGGGTTATTTATAAATCTGATTAGTTAGCTACATTTAATATCCAATGGATTTGTATGTCAATTTTTGTCTCTATATTATCCCTAAAGTGTCGTTAAGTATGCTAATTTATGTCCCTATTTCTATGTCCCGATTTTTGTATTTCATGATCAATTTTTACTAGAGACAAAGTGGCTGACCTGAATACGCGCTACTGTAGGTAGGTAGGTACAGTGAATTTGATGGGGACAAAGGAAGTTTTATAGGGACAAAGACCAACACACACACACACACACACACACACACACACACACACACACACACACACTCGAAACATTATGAGTTAGCTTCGAATGTAAACGAAGATGAAATTTCGCAAAATAGACTATCCTTTACACCACAAAAAATACTATCCATCACATTAATTATACCCTTTAACACCACCCATAACACATTATTCCAAAATTCATTTTTTTTTATCTCAGAATGTAAACGAAGAAGACGAAATCTCACAAAAAGGCTATCCCTTACACCACAACAATATTATCACACCACTATGCAATCCAACATATCATACTCACTTTCCAAAATGCCTAGTGTTTGCTTAGAATGGAAGAGAAGGAGATGAAATCTCACAAAATATATATCCCTTACACCACAATATACTACCCATTACACCCACTATACCATCCATTAATCATACTCACTATCCAAACGCCTGTGTTAGCTGAAAATATAAGAGAAGAAGATAAAATCTCACAAAATAGACTATCTCTTACACTACCAAAATACTACTATGTGGAAAAACGATAGAGTCTATTAATAATCACAACTTGTAGGAAATTCCTATGGAAAAATGCAGTATATATATATATATATATATAGCCTCAACTTGTGTGACGATCCTTTTAAAAACCCTAGTATCTATTTATAGCTGCAACCTTTGGAAAGTCCTATGGAAAAACCCAAGTCTATATTTATAGCCTCACAATCTCTTGCTTCAATGACGTCACTGGATTGGACACTAGGGGAAAAATGGAAACAGTGTTGCAAGAGGCTGACCTGAATACGCGCTACTGTAGGTAAGTAGGTAGGTGAAATGAATTTGATAGGGACAAAGGGAGTTTTATAGGAGTAAACAAAGAGCAACACACACAACACACCACACACACACACAACACACATCTCTCTCTCTCTCTCTGTATATATATATATATATATATATATATATATATATATATATATATATATAGTATGTACGCTGTATCAATGATATACCACGAGATGTATAGATTTTTCATTAAAAGGAAACGAAGCTTTCTGAGTTTCCTTTTAATGAAAAATTTATACAACGAGTGGTATATCATTGATACAGCGTACATACTGTACGTATATTTTATTTATATCACATACAAATACATATATTTGACCTTTGAACGGAGTTCAGATTTACTACAGGCACCCGTGTATTGACCTAGTGAATGAACTCCTCACATCCCCTAGTGTGTCCGCTACAAAATGTAGTTCTTTGCCGTAGTGGCTATTTACAATCACCTCTGCATATTGATAAGTTGATTGTTTTCTTTTCTTGGTTTCTATTTTTCTCCACATTGATTAAATCAATATAATACACACTTATGATTTAAACATGAAAGATAGTTGTAATGATAAAAGTAGTGCAGTACCAACACATGGATAGCTACACCATTCAAATACCGGCGCATGGAGATTAATGTGGAATAGAAACTAAGCCAACTGACGAACCAACAAGAGGTAATTAAAATATTTTAATATATTTACAGTTGATCTAAGTCATTATTCTGCTTTAGCAACAGTACAACCGACCCACAAACTCTCTCTCTCTCTCTCTCTCTCTCTCTCTCTCTCTCTCTCTCTCTCTCTCTCTCTCTCTCTCGTCAGTTTGACTTTAAAACTCTGTCTCTGTCTGTCTATCTGTCTGTCTGTCTCTCTCTTTCTCTCATGCTTTGGTCGGTTTGACTTAACTTTTACCATCATTCATAAGTCCAGAGATATTGTCGGAAAATCCTCTACGTTCGCCATTTCATAGATTTTAGCCCGTATCCTGCTACGATGGTCAAGAGAGAGAGAGAGAGAGAGAGAGAGAGAGAGAGCTTTGGACATTTTCATATTTAAATAATAATAATAATCGAATTTTTAGAACATTATGGTATGTTTAAGAAAAAACAAAAAACAAAAAAAAAAAACCATAACATTAAATATATCACAGTATGTGTACCACGTAACCGAGGAATTTACTGGTTTGCAACATTGTATCATTGATAAACACTGTTGATAAATCCCAAGGAAAGTGCACACGTATCGTTACGACGAACCACATTCTTGTAGGTTACTTGGTGTAATTTCTATTTCAAGGTTTTAATCCAGCCCAAATTCCTTTTCTCTCTCATTCCACATTTCTGCGCAGTTTGTCCGTTATGCTTGGGGGGAGGGGGGGGGGGGGAGAACAGAAAGCAGAAAGGATTGTGATGAAAATGTGTACTATATTAAATTCATTTAGAAAACATGGATTATTAATACTTTTCATCATTATTTTTCATACGTCACTATTGACTAATGTGTGGAAATTGATCATTGATCTAGAATCAACTGCAAACGCTCGCGAGAATGTTTATATATGCGTATTATTGCGCCATGGGCGGATCACAATTTGATATACCAATAGTATTGGTATATCAAATTGCTTTATACCAACACTTTAAATGCATGTTATTTGTTAATGTATGTGGTATATATATATATATATATATATATATATATATATATATATATATATATATATATATATATATATATATGCTGGACATCGTTGGGTGGGGGGTTGGCTTAAAATACATTGGTTTACAAATGTTGGAAGTTACAGGTATAAGCAAAATATGTTGTTTTTTTTTGTTGTAAAAATCCAAGGTGCGCCAAATCTAAAATTTTTAAAAATGACCCATATTCTATCATTCCTGTTGACACACTTTAACATAAATTATAATTCGTGCAAAACGATATAAAACACAATATTTCCTAAATACTGTACGTAGAAGCTACATGTACCGACACATCCTAAATGTATGTATGCATGTACACACACTCGCATGCACGTATGTACATATCTACGCATGTATGTATGTATGTGTCAACCTCTCCGGTAGCCTAAGTGGTTAGAGCGTCCGCCTTGGTATTGGAAGATCGCAGGTTCGAACCCTGTCCGAATCCTGTTGGCACATTTTAACATAAATTATAATTCGTGCAAAACAGATATAACACACAATATTCCCTAAATACTGTACGTAGCAGCTACATTTGGCGACAAGTAAGTAAGTATGTATGTATGTATGTATGTACACACGCTCGCACACATGTACTACGTACGTACCTACGTATGTATATATGTATGTATGTATGTATGTATGTGTATGTGTGTATGTATGTATGCATGTAGAATCTTAAAGAAAAAGAATTTCCCCGAGTTTCCTCACTGATTATACTTGCTATTTAAAAAAGACCTTGTATATCTTAGGTATTGTTCAAAAAACCTTTAATTCCCTTTATTTTGGTGTATGATTGATGGGTGTAATATGGGTTATAGAGTATACAGCTTGGCCTTACTCTAGATGTGCACATTTCAAAAAAGCTGCTAGCTCCACTTGTGAATTGTTAAAAAAAAAAAAAAAGAGCCAATAACCTTTTTTTTCCACATTTTATATATTTGGTAATTCGTTCATTGTACTTTCAGAAGCTGGTATTGTCTAGTTGGGCAAAATTCATTTTCCCAATTTTTAAAAGGTGCTAAAGATAGTATACTTTAGACTAATTCAGGGTGATTTTTTTAGCACAAGGGAGCAGTCATTTTAGTTAGCAGTGTGCTTAAATCATATACAATTTCCATAAGTACAATATCCAAAGAAATGTCAGCCACATTACATCAAAGTAGCATAGAGGTATGCCAACATTCTCTCCAGTGTGCATATTTCAAATGCAAACAACTTCACCTTACATACGTCACTCACTCAAAAGTACATAATACCTGGTGAGCGCCCCCTAAGTAAACTGAGCAAAGTGAACAATATTTGTTACTACAATGCCGATAAAGATGAGTTTTATCTTTATTTTAACACATATAATAACATTGAAAAACCATACTTCTTTCAAGAAAGCAAACAAGTATCTTGTGCACAATAAGCCCATGTTATTCTGCGATCATGGGAAGGATCAAACTGACAATCTCATGACCATGCTAAAGAGTTTATTAGTAAGCTGACAAGTAGTAGTAGTAGTAGCAGTACTAGTAGCAGTAGCAGAACTGCAGCCCAGATTAATAATAATAATAATAGTAATAAGTAGTAGTAGTACTAGTAGTAGTAGCAGTAGAACAGCAGCCATGAATAATAATAACAATAATAATAAGTAGCAGTAGTAACAGTAGTACAGCAGCAACCTTGATTAATAATAATAATAACAATAAGTAGTAGTAGTTTTTAATAATAATAATAATAATAATAATAATAATAATAATAATAAGTTGTAGTAGTAGTTTCGATTAATAATATCATAATGATGATGATAATAATAATAATAATAATAATAATAATAAGCAGTAGTAGTTTTGATTAATAAAACAATGGAATAATAATAATAATAATAATAATAATAAGTTGTAGTAATAGTTTTGATTAATAATAATAATAATAATAAAAATAATAATAATCAGTAGTAGTTTTGATTAATAAAAAAATAAAGTAATAATTATAATAATAATAATAATAATAAGTAGTAGTAGTATTAGTAGTTTTGATTAATAATAATAATAATAATAATAATAATAATAATAATAAGCAGCAGTAGTAGTAGTTTTGAATAATAATAATAATAATAATAATAATTAATAGTAGTCATGGCAGTAGTATTACAGCAGCAGCCCTGATTAATAATAATAACAGTGTTTATTTGTAATACAGATCACTGGCCCATGATACATATCTATACATCATGTGGTACAATAAGATGTTATTGTGTGCAACAAAAGAACATTGCATCTACTGTATACATGAAAATAATTGAATTTTTCAAATTGGTTGAGATACAAGTATATATTACACAGTAATCACACAAACGAATTTAAGGAGAACCCTAAGACTTGCATTCAGCAAATTGTGATATTGATCTAGAGTCTTATCTAGCAGAAGTCAATAATAAAATGGTTTCTCTTGAATCTTAATGTCTTTTGTAGTAAATATTACTAAATTAGTCATCAGAATTTTACTAGAATCATTTGTATAAAAGTCCAAAAGTTTTCTAAAGCTGGATTTTTATATGCAAAGGGTGGGTAAATATTTTTTTCTGTTATTCTCCATATAGCAGACAAGCAGTAATAAAATGGAATTCATTGTTGATATCAATGATAAAAAATTTGACACAATATTTCCTCATAACAAATACTTTCATATCTTCCCAAGTTACCTCTGATTGGCAAGTTCCCCACTCTAAGCATAGTGATTATATAACAAACATTGCTGTCTCCGAAGAAGGAGATGCCATAATGGTAGACAAAGGTTTTAACATTGCAAAAGAAATAAACAAACTCGGTTTGAAAATAAACATTCCACCATTCGCATCGTCAAGTTGGCAAATGACAGCTTCTGAGACACTCTTGACTAACAAAATTGCCAAACATAGAGTACATATAGAATGTCTCATATGTCAAGTTAAAACGTACAAACTTTTATCACACTGTATTCCTACATCTTTGTTTCAACAGGCCAACAAAATATGGACAGTGTGTTGCTTTCTAACACTTTTTCAAGATGTATTTGTTAAAGATGAACACTGAATGTACTATGATTGGATAGTACCTGATATGATAATATTGACCTGATCTGCATGTCTCCTAGAGGTCTTGATACCTTAGGAATATTTGGTGCAATTCTGCACTCTAGGGGTGTTCCCTTCAGACTAGAGAGATGAGACTTGTCCCTTTCATCCACTTTCAGTACTCTAAATGTAAAAGAAATGTAATAAAATAATCGTGTTAAACAATGTTGTTTCTGTGTTTACTTCATATCAGTGCCTATTTTAGACATCTATAATTTTGGCACATATTCTCAATGCACACCTTATTACTTGTTCTATTTGATGACATTGTATTGTACATTTACATGAATATTCCTATTAAGTATCAATTCAAGTATGTTGCATCAGCATGATGAATAAAAACAAAGTATTAAAGCTATATTGTTTGTTGTGTTTATTTGAATCTGGAAGTAATAAATAGTTAACTCAGTGTTGCATCTACAATAAGATTTTAAACAAGTATTTCTGTTGGTAAATAATTTATACTTTAAATTCATACTTTTTGTTTATATCTGTCTGGCAAACCACTGGCTTCCTTTTCCTACTCTCTGTCGGTCTAGCAACCATGACATGGTTAAGTGGCACTGGTTTTATTTTCGTTCCCTTTGGCACATGCTATTGCTGAGGTATGCTTGTGCAGCTCAACTGGTCAGGAACAGTGGTGAGGTTATGTAGTTTGAAACCCTGTAGGACTTAATTAGCCCCAGTACATAGGAGCAATGCCCACTAACCCTGCAACAATAAATTTTTCACATACACATTAATTAGTAAAATAAATGTTATCGGTGTACATATCTGAAACATACTGCATACAGCACTCTGTGAAATGCCAGAGGAAGTGTTTCTATATTATTAATTTGGTTTACAAACAACGTGTGTCAAAGTTACAATTTTGATAACTGCAATTAGTAAATCCTCCCACTGACATAAATAAAACATGTTGGATACCGTGTTTTTTATTTGTTTTCAGTGCTGCTGCCTGAGATTCCTGATATATGTGAGCTTAGTATTCTAGTATACTGTATGTCAGCATGGTCATGTAATTGAATTTACTCATTTGAAATTAAATATTAATTTTTCTAAAACTTAATAGTAACATAGTTTATGCAAAGTCTATTCAATCGTGACTAATGAGGGCTTTGCACCTTAAATGTCATCACAAAGCTTCCAGAGGCCATCCATACATGACATCGCACACCAAGGGTGATCGAACAAGTATCATGATGGGGGTTGCAGTATTTAGAAAAATGTGATGTCACAAAACCAACACCAGCGCCATCTACCAGAGACATAATTTAGAATGCAATGTTGTATTGTTTTTCTAATGCAAAGGGGTTTCAAACAAATTTTAATTTTGAAAATTTTTATTGGTTGGGGTGTGTGAAAGTTTTTTGACGTCGTACGATGGGGCTGAGTTTTTGTGACGGGGCCGGGGCAGGGTCTAAAAAAATCTTCCCAAATTGCGTGAAATCGTATATGAATGACCCCAGACTAAAATTATTGACCACTGTGGACATTTACAAAGGCGGCCAGGTACTAAATTGGGTCATGAGAAAAGGACCTCATGTGAAATCAAGGTAAATAACAGGATAATAAAATTTTTATTTTCAACAGCTGCAGCTTTCGTTGTGAGATTACAGCACGCTAACACCTTTAGGTTGACCTCATCCAAATGTTTCCATTACGTAATTTAACATTTGTTTATGCCGAATGTACATCTCGAACAGTGTGTATATTATGACTTTCTAAAGGAATATGGATGTATGAGGATCCTAAGAAAGTGAATACGCGTCAATTTAAAGTATGTGCAATCAGATCGTAAAAACAACCCACATTACTGAAGTAGCCGGTACCGAACGCCTGCATGACCTGCCATGACTTATACTATAACAGTTGCCATTACTTCAGGGTATTAAAATTTATGTTCAAACATTAAAAATAGTTCATAAAAAAATACAAAATATATTAAATCTTACCCCGCTTTACATGAACAGTATACATCTTCACACTTTTCCTCGGTAATTTCGATGTGCAGACGGTGCGGAGGCTGGTTCTTCTTCATAGATGGCCAGCATCTCGCTTCTATGCGAATCTTATTTTCAAACTCCAAAACATTGATCTCGTGTATATATCCTTGCGTAAAATAGTTCAAACCCTTCTGCAACACTTTACTGGAAAGTTTATCATGATCAGGAAGGTATGTAAGTGAAATGTTATCGGGAATACGCGAGAGAGAATCTGACATGGTACCTGTATTCCGTGATGATTCAGTCATTTTAACGGGAAGCTTGGGGTACCTAGTAACAGTCTCCAAGGGGGCGGGGCTTATCTACTCATTTCGAATCTATGCATTCTAGGTATCTCTGACAATTGAATTCTACTCCCAATGGCCTTTAGAAATGCAGTCTTTCCATTGATTTATTCTCATCCTGCAGCTTTTGTCGAAAAATATCTTCACATCTCTGGCTGAACAATCTAAGAAATGTATTTTCATCATTTACACCCTGAGTACATCAAACATTGCCAAATCCAAATGTAAATTAGAAGCTTTTTAACATGGTTAGTCCAGCAATCACAATTTTTCCTCCACCTTAACTGTAAATTGTAGCATTGTTTAGGATAGGCTATCTTTCTTCTGGCATTTTTAGAATTCTTAGCCAGTATTTCAAAATACGTTTATATCTTACACACTGCATACTAATTCTTCCTAATTTGTTATATGTGAATGCATTTGGGGTGGACTTAGATATACCAAAAATACATTTACAAAATGACTAATGAGCTTTTTCAATATCATTGGCATCATAAAAGCCCCAAACCCCAGCCCCATAGTTAAAGATGGGAACTATCTTGATGTGAACAGTGGAAGCAATATAGTTACAGGTAATCCTTCAGTACCCACAAGGATGGAGTTTTCTGACACATATACCAAGAGCATTTTGAAGAAAATATGCATCCTGAATACTTATACATGTAATATGATTCAATCTTTACCTCTGTATGGCCATAGTACCACTTTTCATAGCTTCAGAAATAGCCACCTCTGCAAAATACAACCACTCTTGTTTTTTACATATTTACTTTTAATTTCCACTTTAGGCAAAATGTAACCAGCCTATTGAGCATATTTTGCATCTGGTGAGCAGTGTCAGCATAAACAATTAAATCAGAGTAAAGGCGATAAAACACAACCTTGGTGTTTGCCCAAAGGACAATTAAACACATCAGTAATAAAATTGTTGGACTTAACGCATGCTTTTACATCATTATAAATTGTCCTAATGATTATTAACATTTTTCCACTAATATTTCACTAACTAGCTTTCGGTACAGTAAACATCTCTCTATCATATCAAAGGCTTTTTCATAATCTATAATTATTGCATAGAAACTACCCCTACATTTTCCTAAATATTTTCAAAATTAATGTATATAATATAAATATGTTATCTGCCATAAAATAACTTGCTCTAAATCTCACTTGCTCTTTGCCCAGTAATTAGTTTTTGTCCATCCATTCATTTATCCTATTATTTAAAATCGATGTAAACACTTTGCTTAATACAGGTAGTAGACAAATGCCTTTGTAACTCGAGGGTTCATTTTCATCCCATTTCTTCAAAACTGGTATGATGATAGCCGTTGACCAATAATCTGGATAATATCCATTATTAAAAAGTATATTAAATAATATTGTTAATATTGGTGAAATTATGTTGCCTGTACATATAAAGAAATCACTGGATAAAGAGTCTATTCTCCCAGCTTTGTCATGTATCAGTTTACTCAATGCTAGGCGTACCTCCTCTTCAGTGATTGTTCTATCTAAAGTCTCATGAATTAGTTGAATGTTTTCATTTACCTATATCAGGTCAACAGAACTGGAAAAATTAAATAATTCTGAAAAATATTCATGCCAAGTTGCAGATGTGATATTGTGTTGCATACCAGTACTTGAATTCTTTACATGGCGTGAAACAAGTTGTGTATTGTTAGAGTATAATGCAGATAAAAGGCTATTTTTTTGTTTTAATTCATATTGCCTTTGCTTGCTTCTTGGAAGAAATTTGTACATATTGTTATAAAATTTATAATAATAATAATAAGTAGTAGTAGTAGTTGTAGAAGTTTTAATAATAATAATAATAAAAATAATAGTAAGTAATACTAGTAGTAGTAGAGCAGCAGCCCCGATTAATAATAATAATAATAACAAGTAGAAGTAGTAGTGGCGTAATAAGTAGAAGTAGTAGTAACGGCAACATCTTAAGTATTTATCATAATTGTCGTATCGTTTGAAGAAAGGATGACAATAATTATGTTTTCAGTTGTCAGAAGAGACAATGGAATGATGTTAGGAGAAGAGAGACAGAGTGTTAATTTTACATGGAATATGGCACTAACCAGTCAATATGTCGACTATCTGGGGATAATAAATGGACAATGATATCATACTGAATGTATCAGGTGGTGTGCCCTACATCCAATCAAATCATGCTGAATTTATAGGTGAACTCAAGACATGAAAAATGTGGATTAGACTAAACAATGTAACAAGATCATATACTGGGATATATATCTGCCAGTTAAACCAAGGAGAAAACATGCCTGTAACTCTTGTTGTCAGAGGCGAGTTTTTCAATATTTTTATCTTCTAAAAATTAATGTCGCTGTCCATGTATATATGTAACTCAGCATCATGTAATTTCAGTACTTTCATTGTTTTTAATAAAGAAAGTTGGGCGGTTTAATATCAAAATCAACATAATCTACATTATGGATGTTATTGTACTACTTATAAACATCTCATGCCTCTATTGTATAAGTACCACATTTAAAACATATATTTGTTTAATTTAAAATGTATTTTAAATGTTAATTCATTGACTACTTTTGAAAGAAAAACCAACAAAGCCAAGAATCATTTACTTATAAACATCTCATGCCTCCATTGTATAAGTACCACATTTAAAACATATTTGTTTAATTTAAAATATATTCTAAATGTTAATTCATTGACTACTTTTGAAAGAAAAACCAACAAAGCCAAGAATCATTTACAGAAATCTTCACATTGATGGGAGTAGTCAAAGATTATCAGCAACATTATATTGTTGGTCAGAATCTCAGAGCAAAAGTCGAGTGATGTATCAGCAGAGAATTATATACACACGGTTGTCATTGAGCAGCATCTATGGCCCCGAGATTGAATTGAATGGAAGCAGTGTGAGTACATGGGGTGTAGGCTGCAACTTAATAACTGCCCATCCCATGTCCTGTCGCACTGAGCAATATGGACTGGAGTCAGATAGTGTATGGATTTCTCCACAAAGTCTTTATAATTGACATCAGTGTCAAATATCATTTATGTCAAGGAACGTTAAGAGATACTGACTTTCCATTCATGTGAAACTATAATTATCTTGATAAGAATCAGAATTTCCAAAAATAATTTATAATTAGGTTTGGAACAGTCCGTTACTTTGCCAGAATGTCAAGAAAGACTTGGCTGACCAAATATATGTCTGACTGACCTGGTGGTGGTATATACCCAGGTTTGACAGGCACAAGATGTATATTAACGCTGTCTGCAAAAAGAAGTAAAAGTGAGTACAAACACTAAGTGAAACTATATTCGACTTTTTAACCAATAAAAATGTCAGTCCTTAACGGAAAACAGAATAATTTTTGATCTGTATTAATTATTATGTTCTTTGTTATTTTTAGGCTTGTGATCCTGATCATGTTTTGACATTTGAATTTAGTTATAATTAATTAGTCGAGAAGCTGACTATTCAGTGCATAAATAAAATTCCTAAAAATTACAAAATAAATGGAAATTTGCAAGAGGTAAAAGATTTTTTTTTTTCCTTTGGGAGGTAGGCTGAAAATAACGAAGAGAGGCATGTCTTTGAAGTAAAATGGAGGAAGGATGAAGACCAACTTTAAGCCAAGTATTAGATATTCAATTTGCTTTTGCATTTATGCAATGTTAACAATGCACAAATGTTGAGAGTATGCATAAGGAGAGACAGATAACTTTTGAAATGTATGCAGTTAATCATATTTATATTCAGGCATACATTTGCTATGCAGGGCTATAAGAAAGGTACATATTTGAAAGTGTCAAAGTTTACATATATAAACATATACTGAATATTTTGTATAATCTTACGTGAACTGTGTATGAAAAATTGTTGTAATTTACCTGACTAATCAATATATGATTAGATTTTTAATCACTAGCAACACTATTTGCAACTTGTTACAGTATATATATATATATATATATATATATATATATATATATATATATATATATATATATATATATATATATATATATGGCATTTATTTATTTGTAGGTTCCCTGAGTGGCAGTATCATGGGTGTCTCTGTTACAACTTCTTCAGATGCTGACAAAACTTCTATAGTTATATCAGTCACATTCAACAGTCCTAAATTTATTATAGGTGTTTGCAATATCGTATTTGAGTTGCATAACCAATAAATGACCAAATTCTGGACAAATGCTGTTTTCACATATTTGTTATTTTAGTTGAAAATATTTGTTGTTCATACTGGTAACTTTGAAAGAATCACAAAGGAAAAGATGATCCATAGATTGTTTCTCTCAAATTTTGGATTGCTCAGATATTCCCAATCTCCAAAATTGGTTTGGCTTCAGTTTTTGTGTTATTGTTGATCCCAGATTGATAAAGGTAAAACATTGCAGTGATTACCCACCTATGGTGGAGGAGACAGAATGTCAAAGGTTCTTAAGGTTTGGTTACAGTTTTTAGTTGCATTTCCTACGTAAACCTGTTGATTGATTCTTATCATATTTGGCATGAATCATAATGAAGCTACGTTTATTCATTCCTCAACATGCTTGCTCATTCATATGATCTTTTTGTCAGGGTCATAGTCACAGAAAATTTGCGTTAAGGTTTTGGTTAAAGTTTTTCCATTTGATTATATTTTCCCAACTTGTTAATGTATACTTCTCATACTTGGCATGAATTATTATGAAGCTAAGACAATTTCACAAAACACATGATTGTGACTTTAACCGCCAAGTCAAGGTCAGTGTCATAAAAATGAATGTACAGTTCTTAGGACACATAGTTAGTTCTAACTGAAATTCGTGCCACTCATGTGTCCAATATGGCTGCCACAGTGACTGTTTTGAAAATTTTGTCATTACTTCCCCTGAATCAACAGTTTTGTTTTACCAAAACAATTCTGATGGTGTCTACTTGGTTATAAATGAATATGGTGCAAATCTGACATCCAGTATGGCCACCACAGCAGCTAGTTTAAAAATCTTTTTATTGCTGAAGAATATCAGAATTACTTTCAGCAGCTTAAAGGAAGAAATTACCTCATGTTGAATTCCTGGAAATTCTTGGCCAGTAGAGTGACAGTCCCTTTGATTGACTCCTCTTACAAATGATGCTTATGTGCCATCAAGTAAACCTTTAAGGGATTTCTTCTCAGAAATTGCGTTACCAAATTAGACAGAATGTAACTAAATATATCATGAAAGACCTTCCAGATTTGTACAAATGATGCCAATTTGTAATAAAATGCAATTGCTGTTATAAAAGTATCTCCCTCCCAAATTATTAATGCTATCTTCTCGATTCTTGCTGAATATATACCATCTATACTCACTTATAAGTCAGGTAAAACTGCAAAAAAAAACAAAGATCATGATCTGCCATATCATAAAGTGCATGCAGATCAGGATCTGTCTTGTTTGTTCTACTGATTACTCCTAACAAACTGTATAGACCTGGATGTGGCAGCGCATTCTGTGACTGTAGATCTGGCTCTGTGCAGTTTGCAGTTGGACTCGACTTATAAACTAGTATATACAATATTTACCAGATTTGAAAGACAACAACATCCTGGTATTATGGACTTTCAGTTTTGTGGAAATGATGCTGTACAATACACCTACTATCATTAAAAGCTTATAAAGGTATTTAAACATCATCTTGTCAAACTTTGCTTAAAAGAATCTGACAAAATTTCCCACAATGCATCCTGATATACAAAATTTTCTGATCTGCCATCATGTTTGGTCATCATTACAAAAGAAAGTTAAAACCATTAAACAGCTTCTTCTGTATAAAACTGCTACACAGGAATCAACCAAATTTGAAGTAGGAAATCCTGGCAAACAGTGGTGATCTGAGTGGTCTAATATGGCTGCCACTACATTATACAAAACCTTAAATGACTTCTTTTCAACAACTGCTGAACAGAATTTAATTAAATTTAAATGACAGCATCATGGCATATTGGCCTTTTGGAAATATACAGATGATTTGAATTGACTGTCAAATATGGCGATAACTATCAATAACACAGAAAAATCTTTGAACAACTTCTTTTCAGATGTTGCTTGATAGAATGAGACCAATCTTGACAGAAAGGTCAATGGCATAAATATCTTTCAAATAAAGCTGATCTACATCAACTATTTGCATCACTGCTAAAAATACATAAAAATATAAACACGAGCTTCTCACTGACTTTGACTAGATCTGAAAGCAGTTTGACATTTAGGCCATTAAATTGACACAAATGGTGCTGATCTAGTGTTAAATATAACCTCCATTATTAAAAATGAATAAAAAATCTGTAAACATCGTCTTCAGAATATGACCAAAGTTGCCAATAAGCATCCCGCCATGATTCACTCTCAATTTTATATCACAATACTATTCCACACTAAAATATGGCCACCATTATCTACCCCCCACCAAAAAACCCCCAAGAAAGCTCTTCTTCAGAATTATACCAAACATGCCAAAAGCTAAAATCTGAGATTTCAGCATTTGATATTAATATCTGTACAATTGTGGAGAAAGTACAGTTGGGAATTTCACATACAAAATTCAGTTTATTAGTTTTAATTATGTTTATAGATCTTATCTATGTGGAATAAACTTTATGCAATATGGAAGCATTGTAGGTGCTATCAAATAGTATTTGTGGGTCCAAAATTAAAAGCATCAGTTATTATAAAGACCAACTACCGGTATGTCATTTCTGATAAAATTACTCACTCAGCAAACATATTTGTCAATTTTAATAGAACAATAAAATTTATGTCCAGTGGCACAAGAGTAACAGAGACACACTTCAGTTAAATGGTTTTCACTTGAAAGTTTTTCATAGAATTATTCCTGCATGTGTTCTTTTACTCAAAATGAGAATTAGACATTTCTTTTTGGTTGAGAAGCAGAAAATTTACTTTTCATTTATTTTATGAAAACATGATAGTTAAAATAGTTTTAATACAGTTATGGTGGAAAGATGACTGCATACATCTTGCACTTTTAACATCATAGCAGTAGATATGATGTTAGGAATAAATAACCAAAACTAATCAGAATTTAAGTTTGATTGTACTATTGGGAAAGAACTAAATATTTATATTTCATATTCACAATAAAGTGCCAAACTTGGAAACATTTAAAAAAGAAGAAATAACATTTGGTTGCAAATTAGGAAAGTTTCGTATGCAGCCTTCATAAATTGTGATTGTGAAAAATCCAGTCCTAAATGCGAAGGTTATGAAGGTATAATTGACATATCACTTTTGTTATGAATCATGTGCAATCTATTTTAATGTGCATGTTTTATTTCATATTATGTATAAGGTAATGTTGTCATTATTTAATAATAATAATAATAATAATAATAATAATAATAATAATAAAAGCAATTAAACATCATTCTCAGAATTTGACCAACATTGCACAAATTGCCATAAATTTCTCTCAATATTACAAAATCTGGCAACAAATATGCCAGTCCAAAATGCTTAGGTTGCAATTTTTTCAGTATTGTGGTAAAAACATGAGAAGTTGACCCCTTCTATTAAAATCAACAACAGCAATAAATCTTTGAACAATTTCTTCTCAAAAACAACTGAAAAGAATCGAAAAGAATTTTACAGCAAGTATGCAAACATGAGCGCCTTTAAAATTTGTGCAGATTATATTGATACACCATATAAATGTTGTATCCATTTGAAAAAAAAGAAGTAACAATTTGTTTTGGTCTTTTTTGTCTTTTGTTTTAAACACATTAGTAGCAGGGAAAGGTGGAGTTTTGATCACTTGTCACAAAGGTTTCTTTCAAGTTAGTGTTGGGAATGGTTTTTAGTTGGCTAGGGTCTTTTTTGGTTGCTTTTAATACATGTGCTGATAAACCAGCACATGCTATGCAGCTGGCATGGGGAAATGGATCATTTTGAAAGCATGATGTATGCACCATCATAAGCTTAAAAATGAGTGTGGATAGCTGGAGAGAGCACCAAAAAAGCAGAGGCCTCTGCTGAGGAAGCTGATGCTCATCCCAAGTAACCTGGTGCCAGCACTGCAACCTGCTTGCAAACTTGCAGAGAGTGACCAGTTCCAGAGATGCAGAAGTAACAGAACAGAAGATTTACATGTATCTTCATAATGATTCCAGATGGTGCTTACAATGAAGACTGTTTGTTGCTTTGTAAATTTTAGCTTACCAGCCTTTTCATGGTGGAGGTTATATTCCAATACTAGCATGTATTCCAAATGCCATAATAAACATGGAAAACTGTGATAATCATTGTTTTGAATGAGTGGTTCTTCTGGCATATCATCCTGCCAAAGACCATGCCAACCGCTCTGAAAAGAAATGATTTACATAGGCTCGCTTAACTTTGACAGAATAGATTTTCCTGTGGTTACCACATGCATTCCAAAGTTTGAGTGACTAAGCCCATCATGGTACTTAAAGTTTGCACAGATGTAGCTGACTGGCTATTTATTATGCATGCCACTGTTAAAACAATAGAAAGACCTTTAGATATCACAAAACTTCATACTAATAAAGATGTCTTGGCCAACTGACATGGTATATGGCATTTAGGTATGTCAGCCAAGTGGGCTAGCAAAGGCCCACTTGAACATACTATTCTCCATTTTTTTTTGTAGATAACATGCATGTGTATACACTTTATAATACTGGCTTGTATGTTTGAGTAATGTGAATTTGAGTGCTGTGAATTTGAGTACTGTGAATTTGAGCACTGAATCTGAGTATTGTGAATTTTGCATCCTTTGAATTTGAGTACTGTGAAATTGAGTACTGTGAATTTGATTTTGGATTTGAGTACTATGAATTTGATTACTGTGCATTTGAGTACACTGTATTGTGAATTTTGCATACTCTGAATGTGAGCATTGTGAAATTGAGTACTGTGAATTGATTACTGTGAAATTGAGTACTGTGAATTTGATTATTATAGATTTGAGTACTGTCAATTTGATAATAGTTTAGTGCCATTATGCCACCACAGGAAGTTGTTTATTTCCTCTCTCTCTCACACACACACGCATTTATTAGTGGGCTTTTTGATTATGACTATACTGTTCAGTGTACTAAGAGTTTGTAATGTCTGAGAAAAGCCATTTCGGTACATTTTGCATTCATTAGATATGGAATCTGCAGGTAAAAATTGACAGTGTTGACATGTTAAATGGTATAACTTTTTATTTTCTCCCTGCATGTAGTATTCTATGCGCAATGAATGGTTTAATTATTTTCCACCCTCACCATTCATTTTAAGATTTAAAAAATTATGTGAGTGCTACTTACTATATTGTTTAAATTCTTTTGGGGGTATTTTCACATGAATACAACATTTAGAATTTTTTTTATTTATCCTTCTAAATACTTTTTTATGCTTTTGTGAACTGTGTGATTTTTTGTGCAGTGCATGAGCTCTAATATATAAGGTTATTTTCTAGTTATATTCTTGCTTATCTGCTTGGTCAATGGCTTGCATATCCAACAGCATGCTTCATAGATCATGTTCTGTTATTGTAACATGCACTTGCAAATTTCTATTCCAACAGCAAGCATTGTAGAGCATGATTTGTTGTTATATCATCCACTTGGAAATCTGTATGTAGGCAGTACATAAATATTTAGTTCAACAGTGTGGACTCCTGATCTTGGCCACAGTTGAGTTGGCAATATATGCAGGAAAGTAAGGCACATGTTCATTCTATAATTCTAGGGTATTCTGTTCAAAATGTATCCACTCTTTAACCGAGAAAAGGCAAAGAAAACAAACTGAGGAACTAAATCTTTGTACTTCAGATTAATATCTTCTTGTTCATACCTATCACTTGTTTGTATTAGTCTTTAATCTGGTGTTTTAGATGGCACAGCATTTGCACACTCTCTGTTCATCCATGCTGTCTATACTTTAGTCTTTAATCTGGTGTTTTAGATGGCACAGCATTTGCACACTCTCTGTTCAACCATGCTGTCTATACTTTGTATTAGTCTTTAATCTGGTGTTTTAAATGGCACAGCAAATTGCACACTCTCTGTTCATCCATGCTGTCTATACTTTGCTGGTCTGCTGTTAATTGCTAATAAATACATGCATATAATTGAACAGTCCTGTATTAATACATTATTCACTGATTGAATATAGGCAATTATGTTAATACATATTAACAATACAAGTACTTTTAATACAAGCATGTTGACTACACAGTTTTTATTAATTTTTTTGTACGTGTTTATTGCCGAGGTGGAAGCTGTGGGCAAATTTGTAATGCACTGTGTCATTCACGCTGCTGCCTGGCAACACAGAATGGCTTTAGATCAGGATTTGCATCATTTAGAGGCTGTCTGAGAGTCATCATGAGTGTTATATGGCACTGTCATAAAAGAAAAAGGGAAATAAATGATGAGAATGTGGATAACTCTACAGGTTATGTGTGAGAGAGTATGAAAACAAATATTGATATAAGCTTAAGTATTGTTTAACCTCATTATTTTCCAACCATCAGACCCCTTCATCAGCAGCATTGGAATGTTTCTTGAATTATTAAGAAAATGGATTTTATGGTCTAATGAACAAAAGTGAATTATGCTTGATAGCAATGTACAGCAAAGAGCATACATTTTAGGATGAAAGTAGTTATGGGTGATGCTCTGTCCTTAGTTATAACTCTGGATTCAGTGAGAATTTAAGATTATGTCACCATTTTGAAGGTATGCTCCTCTAGCCTCAGTGGAAATTTAATGCTGAAAACATCCAAAGGTTTCACATTAGTATGACCCATTGGCCTCAAAAAGTAAGTTCCTGTTCACTTTATGTATAAATGACATGTGACTTTAAGGTTATTATTTAACATGATCGCATTGATATCCCATGATGATTGTAGTGGGTGGTGGAGTCAATAGAGATAACCCTGTATACCCTCAGGGGAATATGAAAAGAGTGCACATGTTCACAAGACATTTTTTTGTGCACGTGCATACTGAAAATATTTTTGTAAACAATTGCAATCACCTTGTACGGTCATGGTTTTCATCTCTCACTTCCTAATTTTCTATTCTTTTTGTTTAACAGAAGTATTTTCTTCTTTTTGTCATTGTAATGATGTCAGTGTCTATTATTTCTGTTTCATTTTATAATTGTCATATTCTTAAAATGAAGGGAGGTAGGAATCCCCTTCAAATTTTGAAAAGACAAGAAATTGAAGAAAGCCAAATAAAAAACCAAATCTAATACATTTTCTGGAACAGAAGATGCCAGTGGTTGAGTGATAGTGGCAACAGTACAGCAGTTATTTAAACAGAAGTATAAGGTTTGTTTCTGTGTGTCTGTGTGTGTGTGATTTGGATTTTTAAGATAGCTTTAAAAAATTTTCAGTCATATCACTATGATGTCTGCAGTGTGTCAGTTTGTAGTGATGTCTAACACTGGGGCATCATGCCACAGACATGTAGCATGGTGTCCCACCCAGTCACAATATCCTGACACCAGGCCAACCAGTCCTAAAACTAACCTCTTAATGTTGTGCACCAAACATTTTTATTAGTCTTTGGTATGACTTGGTTGCAGTTCGAACCCACAACCTCCCACATCCGAGGCAGACACTCTAACCACTGAGGCCACTGGAGTGGTTGAAAGTATAAGGAACGTATCCTGGAAAAGTAAAATTATTTTCATTACATTTATGATGATACAAACTATGTTGACCTTTAAAATTCGATATGTATAGCAAGTGAAGTGAATAAACATTCGCAGGAACAGCAAGTTGATTCCCACAAACACTTATTAACCATTTCATCCCTTTGGGCTGTTTTAACTACCAGAAATATGATCACAATAAAGATGACTGTAAGAGAAATCCAGTGTTCACCAAATATGATGGGTCAGCCTGCATAGAGAAACCTTCTTGTTCAAATTACCAGGGATAAAATTCCCTGTACTTCAAGGACTGCCCAAAGTGGAAACTCAAAAGGAGATACAATGCATGAAGCAGGAGAAACATTACAGCCACTCTCTTTAATTTTCAAAGTCAAGTGTACTTTCTGTGTAAATTGAATGGCAGCTGCTTCTGTCTTATATTAACATGACTGCTCAATGATCATTATGCATAGTATTGGTTAGTAAGTGTCAGTGTTGGTGAGTAAATGTGGGTGTTTGAATCCAGAGTGAGCTTCTATGCTCAGTTCTCTTGTGTCTAAGACATCCTACAATGTTAATCATATCAACATTTTTAACATTATCATTCCCTTTGTCCACAGATGGGGCAATAATGTTAAATATATGGAGGACCACTCCAGTGGCCTAGTGGTAGAGCATCCACCTCAGATGCAGGAGGTTACGGGTTCGAACCCTGGTCGAGTCATACCAAAGACTTTCAAAAATGATACTAACAGCTGTCCTGCTTGGTGCTCAGCATTAAGAGGTTAGTGTTAGGACTGGTTGGCCTGGTGTCAGGATAATGTGACTGGGTGGGACATCATGCTACATGTCTGCAGCATGATGCCTGAGTGCTAAACATCACAATAAACTGTCACACTGCAGACATCGTAGTGTTATGACTGAAAAATTGTTAAAGCTATGTTAAAAATCAAAATCACACATACACACACACACACACACTTAAATATATGGACATTTTGAAAATTACATTTCTCATGGAGGGCAGATGATCATGAAATGTTCAGCTTTTATATTCTGTTCAATTGTCTTGGATAATGTTTAATGAAGCTGATGATTATTTCATAAACCTGTGTTTTGCCAACAACACAGAGGTATCCATGTAATAATAATGCGTGCACGCACATGACTGGAGCTCAGCCTACACTGTTTAAGTATATTGGATCTGAAGTCCATATATTTTTTCCACATTGCCAGAAATGCAGTTTGAATCAGCTTAAGAATGTAATAGGAAATTTCCATTTGAAGGCTATTACTAAGTTATTTAATTTAATTTATTATTTCTGTCTACTAATGTCATAAATATATTTTTTTCTTTCTAGTTTTAAATTAAATATCTCAGTGGATCAGCTGCTCATAAACATAACATATCATGTACTTTAATTTTACCACATTCATTCAAATGAATGCATATCACTCACCCCTTAGATAATGAATTTCTTAAAATTTTAAAAGATATTCAATCATAAAATAGTAATCACATTCATAAAGGACAAACATGCAATTACTCTTCACTGTGTATGGCATAAAAGCACCAATAAACTATTGTTAAATTTTGAGATACTTTAACATGTTGATTAACAGAAATTGCATACAATAGATTTTTCTTAGAAGTGGAAATTAATTCCTTAATCATACATACCTCACAATAATTGTTAGTAGTCTAGGAACTCAGTGAAATACAGTGTCACATTTTACAATGTCCCACATTTTCTTCTCTTTCTTGCAAGCATTTTATTGTGCAGTTTAAATTTGTGGCCGTAATATATTTAAAATAGATGAAGTGGGTACAGTAGACAGTTCCTGTAAGAACTAATAAGATTGGTGATGATTTCCAATTACTTTCCTCCTCCTGACATACTTGTATATATATTGAGAGCAATACCATCATTATAGCATACCTTTATATATATATATATATATATATATATACACACACACACACACACACACACACACACACATATATATATATATACACACACACACACACATGTATATATATATATATATATAGAGAGAGAGAGAGAGAGAGAGAGAGAGAGAGAGAGAGAGAGATGTTATAATGAGGGTATTGCTCTTAATATATGTAAACAAGTATACTATAATGAGGGTATATATATATGCACATCTGGAGTAAGGCCAAGCTGTATACTCTATAACCCATATTACACCCATCAATCATACACCAAAATAAAGGGATTTAAAGGTTCTTTGAGCAATACCTAAGATATACAATGTCTTTTTTAAATAGGCAGTATAACTAGTGAGGAAACCTGGGGGAATTCTTTTTCTTTAAAATTCTAACCCTATGTAAAATACGAAAATGTAGAGCACCACCTTAATAGATATTTATTTATTAAAATAATGCCTCCAGCAGGCGTGTCATTTTCATTGATCTAAATTTTGTTGAATATCGTTATTTCCGGTGTGCTAAGAAGGTCATTTGGAAAGAACATGTAACAAAATATATGACTTCTTATTAAAAGTTGATAATTTCATAATGTTGATTAAAATTTACAGATCTAATCTACATTTTTTGACAATGAAACAAGCAATACATCAGTGTTTCATTTAGCAATTTTGATTGCAATTTTTTTCAAGTTCATCAAATATGGCTAATAGTTTTAGTTTTTTTCTAGTTTAAAAACTGGGGTCCATGCCTGACCCCATGTTATAAATGTGTTTGCGAGTTATCAGGGCAAGATTTATCAAGAGAGGTTTATAATGATCTACTTTTCTTGCTGAACTGGCTCTACTGAGTTTTGAATTATATGCTGGTCAAGCTATGCAATTTCCTACTGGTTTGTTCTTAGCACAGACCTTCAACTTTATTTTTATTGTTAAGTATAAAAAAAAATAGAAATATATTTTATTTGGAATGATTTCATGAATGGGAAAACATAGTAATATGTTATTCCACATATATATATATATATATATATATATATATATATATATATATATATATATATATATATATATATACTACAAAGAACAAAGATCCTGTCTGCCATAGCTTAATGCTCCTTCAGATTAGGCTCTATGTTGTTTGTTTTTGCTGATTACTCCTAACAACTTCACAGACCCAGAACTGCCATTGGACTCATCTTATAAGCAAGTATATAGAGTATTCAGCTATCACTGAATGATCAATTAATGGAAAAATGCTTTCCCCCCCTACTCTTCTATACACAGCACTCTCTCACTATAATGCCCTTCATTATAACACAGTTCCTTTATAAGGCAGTTTTGATCATGGATCCAATTTCATTAAGTAGTAGTAAAATTATTCATATGACATTTAAGGCAATTTCAATATAAATTGATCTTCTCTATAGCTTATATGGACATTTATAATGAGGGAGTACTGTAAACCTTCCATGGTGTTATAGTGAGGGATTACCATACATATACTTCCATAGTGTTATATTGAGGGATTAACATACATATACTTCCATAGTGTTATAGTGAGAGATTATGATACATATACTTCCCTGGTGTTATAGTGAGGGGTTACCATACATATGCTTCCTTGGTGTTATATATATATATATATATATATATATATATATATATATATATATATATATATATATATATATATATTTTATTACTGGTCAAGTGCATGGATGGGAAACAACTGACTTTTGCAAATACTGCCATAAGTATTTTCTATTAAGACATTGGAGTTTGCAGATAACTGGTTTCTAAATGTAAAGAGTTTACTTTTGCTTTTGATAATTGTTGTGCTTTTGGAAAAAGGTATAACAAGATCTAACATTTGTTAATTGTTAAAGGAATCCTAATTTTCAACAGAATAATAATTATTTAAAAGCCTCTAAACTACAACAGTCACAGCAAAATTTGGTAACAATTGCATAATATTGAAATCACTGCACCAGTTATTTTTCATTATGAATACATGATTGTAGGCACCTTAAATCTCCCAAGGGATAGACCTGAAGATGGTGCCACTGGTGAAGCACTGATATCAAATACATGGAGTGAAGATGATAGATGTATGGATTATGAAGTTGAAGCCAGAAACAGTAAGTTAAAGAATGATAACTTTTATACATAGTTAATATCTGAACTCTCAAAATATGTGCAAAATACTTGCATACTGAGAGGTCATCTTGATTTGTTTATCTGTCTGTCTGTCCATCATGAGATGCTTGTTAGCAAGATTGTGCTGACAACACTCATTCATTCTAAATACCACTCATGCATTATAGACATATATCACCCATACATTATAGACAAACACCACTCATGCATTATAGACAAACACCACTCATACATTATAGACAAACACCACTCCTGTATTATTGACAAACACACTCATGCATTATAGACAACACCACTCCTGTATTATAGACAAACACCATCCATGCATTATACACTACTCATGCATTATAGGCAAACACCACTCCTGTATTATAGGCAAACACCACTCATGTGCTATAGACAACACCACTACTGTATTATAGACAAACACCACTCATGCATTATGAACAAACACCACTCATGCATTATAGACAAATACCAATCATACATCATAGGTCAACACCACTCATGCATTATAGGCAATACCACTCATGCATTATAGGCCAATACCACTCATGCATCATATCCTGTTCATGTAATGAAGCAAAAACAACTTCAGGTACAGAAACAAAGCTGTGTGTTTGTGTGTGTCTATATATATATATATATATATATATATATATATATATATATATATATATATATATATATATAACTGATATAAACTTTGCTTTGATTTTCATGCAGTTATTACAGTAATTCCAATTTTTGAAACTATTATTAAATTTGGATTGTACATGACCAGATAAAATTGTTCAATTCACAGCAGATTTTCACTTGTTGTCACATTTTTTCATTTTTAAATTTTTAGCACTTATTTTACACAATGTTCCTAGCATTATGATGCAAATAAAACCTTGTTTTCTCTAAATGCACCTATATTCTGACAGAATAACTACATGTATCATGATCATAATTCTTCCATTTTGTGCTCTATAATTTGGAGTACTGTTAAGACTGTTTATCAGCCTTTGCAATTAATACCACTTTTTTGTTCAGCGGTATTAATGACTGAATTTAAAAGTGTCTTTAATGTCACTCAATAGCTGTTGTGTCTGACTACAAGACTTATATTTATGAACATGTCACTTAGTAACTTGTAATGTGTTGATCTAACTATCTTGCAATCAGGATTAATGATTTTGATGACGCCATCAATGAATGTAAAATAAAAATCAGAATCTTCATGAAAGCATTTCAGTATATCTTTCTATGTTAAAGTTGTCTTTTTTAAAATTTCATTTTATTCTTTTGTACATTATTTTGTATTGCAACCTTTTTTCCCCACACTTTTATATCAGCCAGACTTGTAAACAAATACACATCATATCTTGATACCAGCATTGTTGCCTTCATGTTAAAGACATAAACTGTTGGTATTGCCTTTTATAATGAAAACTGATAAATTTAAAATAATTTAGTTTTTTGTCATTATCTATGATGTATAAAAATATTAAGTTAATTTTTTGCTTTGATAACCATCTTCATAGCACATGCATATCAAATGTGAGACATCATGAATATATACTATGTTCCAGAGACCTTGGAGTATTTTTATTAAAATATGAATGGTTCTGCCCATTTATCTATAAGACAGCACCAGTGTATGCGATAGTCCAAGGATCTTGAGGTATTTTTGTTTTACAAAAATATGAGTGGTCCAGAAATGTTCCCATATAGGTGGGATATGAAATTTAAAAATGCAAAATATAACTTGTCTAAGCCCTCATAATATATATCCTGAGTTTTCCAACTGCACACTACTATGATTAATTTCATGTATATTTTCTTTTCATCTATGATAATGGTGTCATGGTTTAAAATTTGGAGTGAACTTGACCTTCTTTAAACATAGGGTAAGTTCATGAGAGGTCAGGAAAGTTTCATCCAATTTATTTCTATCAAAAATGCAAATTAATAAAGGCAGTAATATGTTGCAAATAATATGCATCCATGAGCATGTGTACTTTTGTGCTGGACATTTAGTCAGTTTTCATACTTGTTCAGATTAATTAGTCTGCATGGAATGCTGAAAGACCGACCCCACATGCTGAGAGTATGGAGGAATGTCTTAGTTGCTGATGTAATGAGTAAATTTGAGGATTCAACAAAAGATCTCCACTAGGTTCATTGGTAATTTAGAGAATTCACCAAGGTAATATCATAAATAATGTGATCAGTATATTTGCAAATACATCATTGTCACCAAGAAACATTGTCTAGATGCAATTTTTTCTGAAGCTCATTTGATCTGTAATAATCCATAACAAATACAATAATACAATAACAAATACAATTGCAATTATTCCCTGTAATTACATTTTAATATTATGCAAGTATGTGGCTTACACACTCAGTTCACAGTAAAATACCATATATATTCACCTAAAAGATGAACTGAGCTGCAGACTCCACAGACCTAGATCTGGCATTATATAATGTGCTGGCAGATCTGGGTCTGTGCAGTTTGTTAGGAGTGATCAGTAGAACAAACAGAATATACCCTGATCTGCATCCGCATTATGCTATGGCAGATCAGGATCTTTGTTGTTTGCAGTTCGACTCATCTTACTAGCAGGTACATATGGTATTTCAAATGTCTGAATGGGACTAATGTGAAATTCATTTTATGTTCTAACACGACGTTTTGAAACATTATTATTACCATATATATACTCACTTACAAGTTGAGACAAATTGCAAACAAGAAAGATCCTGACCTGTCATGTTATAATGCACTTGAAGATTAGGGTCTATTTTATTAGTTCTGTTGACTACTCATAACAAACTGCACAGAACAAGATCTGCCAGCATATCATGTGACAACAGATTTGGATCTGTGCAGTTTGCAGTTATAAACGAGTACCTATATATGGCAAATATTCTGGATATATAATTGTCATTGACATTTTCTCTCAGTTTAAATAAACCATTGTCAACAAAAACAATGTAAATAATTGAAATTGGATTTGGAAAAGGTTTATTAACCATGTCAATCCTTTTTTAAGTTTGCTTAATAAAGCTATTTTTACCCAGATTAGTTCATATACAAAATTTGCCTGCCTGGAACATAATTATACTCTGATAAATGTTAATGTTACCATGAACATTTAGTGTAGGACATTCCTTAAGTCTCAAGTGTTTAAAACTTCTGGTTATTGTTTTTGATTGATGTTGTTTAATTTGTTTCTCATATGCTGAAAGAAAGACATAACTGATAACTGTTGTTTTCGTGGGTCGGTGGTTCTTTCTGGGGTTTTCCCAGGTTCTTCCTCCACCATTAATACTGGCTGCCATGTATAGCCTATCGTGTGCTGAAAAATGGCATCAAACCCTACACCAACAACAACAACAACTTATACTGTTGTAACATGCAGGGGATGTTTGAAAATTAAGAACTTGTATAATTGTTTTGAATGCCAAGACTAAATTAAACCTGGAATCCCCACAATATAACATTGGTATGTTCCAGATGAAGATGCATGTGTGTGTGTGTGTGTGTGTTTGATTTTTAAAGTAGCTTTAATAATTTGAGTTATATCACTACAACGTCTGCAGTGTGGCAGTTTATAGCGATGTCTAGCACTGGGGCATCATGCCACAGACATGTGATATATGCCCCACCCAGTCACATTATCCTGACACCTAAGGCTGACCAGTTCTAACACTAACCTCTTAATGCTGAGCACCAAATGAGGAAGCTGCTAGTACAATTTTTCTACATCTTTGATATGACTTGGCCAGGGTTCGAACCTGCAACCTCCCACATCCAAGGTAGATATTCTAGCCACTTAAGCCACTGGAGCAGTATCAAAGGCTGCAGATCCTCACATATTGTTATTCTTAAATGTAGTCATGAAGATTTCATATGGTTTTAGATACAGGAATTCTCCATATGAATTTTGAAATTTGTTTATAGCTGACCTACATTATAATACGATACATGTATTCTTATATTAATACTGAAAGGGTATAATGGCATATATACTTTTCCTTAGGGGTCTGAAATCTATTTACAACTCCAGTCTGTATTTTGTATTCATTAATAGTACATTAGTTGAATTTTGGATCAAAATCTATATGTACCAAAAAGTAAAAATAAGAAATTCTAAGTCTCTTGTTTATATCCATAGTATGGCCATTGTGTTGTTATTGTTATTGTATTATAACCCTCACATGTCTTTCACAGAGACCTGATACAGGACCTCCATAGAGAGAATGTGCTGTCTTTCTTGCAGCTTTTTACCGCAGAAAGAAAAATCCCCACTTCGTTTATCATTTTGGGGTTTAATGACACCCATGGGATGGCAAGATGCCCCACTGCAAGTACCTGTGCATGCCGACTCGATATTCATGTGTCCTGCAGAAGTTTTGATGAGTTTAAGGCAGAGTTTATGATGGTGCTCAGTTCTGATGAGGCAAGTACATTCAATGTACACCAGAGATTCATTGATGTCATGTACTATTTGAGAATACAAGAGGTTAGATTTACTTAAAACAGGGAATGTACATGAATGAATGTTGAAGCAGCACAATTAGGGTCCATCTGGCTTTGGTTTGTGTTTTGCTTTAAATGTTTACTGTGTTGTTCACAGTAGTCATCTACATTCATGAAGGAAACTCTTGTAAAGAAATCAAAACATGACTATAAATAAGTGTCTTAAATGAGAAACATGAGTTACTTGGTGGATTTTTTTAGAGAGAATAATGCTGAGTGTACTGTAGATCAGGCCGTTGTTTTTATTTTTCTCTAAATACATGTCTTGCTATACTTTTCAAAGCAGACAAGGGCAAATGGATGTATATTCAAGCCCAAACTCGGAAATTGTATTATTATGTTTGCTTGAAATTTTACTTGTTTGTTATTTTCAAAGATATTAATTGTTTCATGTACATTCAATACTAGAACTACGTAGTATGCACCAGCCTAATGATGACCAGTTCACTGGATATTATAATTTCATGACCTTGTTAAAATTTCATGTCTTCTTCATGAAATTTTAATTGTACATGACACTTCTGGCAGACATCTATATTGTGTTTTTAACACTTTTATTAAACATATATACCTTGATTTTATCACTTTTATTGGACACCTATTTTTAACTTTTATTGGACAGCTATACCTTGATTTCAACTTTAATTGGACACCTATACCTTGTTTTTAACTCTTACTGGACACCTATACCTTGTTTTTAACTCTTATTGGACACCTATACCTTGTTTTAACTCTTGTTGGACACCTATACCTTGTTTTTAACTCTTATTGGACACCTATACTTTGTTCTCCACAAAATCTCTAAACTTGGGTGAAATATTAATTGTAAGCATTTGTAAAATCATGTTATGCAATTTTGGGATAATGTCTATGAAATTCAGCTCAAATTTATACATTTTACTATGTTTTCTCTTGGGGCTTTGTTATATGCTGTTTAGCAGAACTTCAGTTGGTTCCTACATTGGTTGTCTATTACATGAATATAATTTGAATATGTTCCAGACTTATGTGAAAAGATAGATTTTCCAAAATTATTTCTTTTTTAAATTAGTGACACAGGAATTTTCCCAAAGTACAAAATGAAGCTAAGACTGGAGAGACAAGTAACTTCCCTATACACGTAGCAGGAAACAAAGGATTTAAAACTTTGAATTGTTTGAATATGCTTCAATATTTAGAGTACCGTTGTATTTCTTGAAATATTTTGAATGAGGAAGAAATGAAGTCGACCTATAAAACTCATTTAGAATTTTTTTAAATGATATGCAGTGCAGTTCATTCAGCTTTTAATGAGTTAAAAGCAATTCTGTGATAAATATATTGTTTGTAGATTTGGACAAACATTGTTTTTAAAAATGAATCAACTGTATGAATTGTATATATTTATAAACTATTCCTTTTTTCAGTTTTGAAGATTTCAAAATATTATTTTTTTCTTTGTGCTTTGAAATCTACAATGCTGTTTAGCAAAATGAATTTGGCCAATACTTGATTTATATTTTTTTCCACTGGCATATATTCTCTTTAATAAGTGTGTATTTTGTGGATTTATACATGAGATTTCATTATTTACTGTACAATTATATATACACTGTTTGAATTTTTGTTTTGCAGTTTTTGAATCGTACTGTGTGCTATAATTAAGTGTGCTTGAAAATCTTGAAATCCAAAGAAAATGTTAAAGAAATGACACGCTTGATTAATAGATTTTTCCAATGTTTTGTATAATGGAATTCAACTTTCAGTGCTTCTGAAGCATTTGTGTAATATTTTTTAATCTATATTTTTACATGGAGCTACACATGCATGCTCTCTATCACTCAATCACTTTCTATCACATACACACACATACATGCATATCCTCATGTGTGTCTTACATACATTCAACATCTTCCAAGGACTTGACACTGGATGTCACTGAATGATATTATCCAATATAAGTTGTTGTCAAGAGGTATGCTGTATGTTATCTATAAGGCTGTATGTTATGAAACTCAACTGATTATATTATGATGGAATCCACCTTGTCTGATATTAATTTGAATATTGAATGTGATATTGGATGAAGTCATATTCCTGATAGATTTACTTCCCCTTATTGCTCAGATCACTGCCACTACCAGTTGAAATCTGCTAAAAAGTGGCTTCTCAGTTTGAACCAGCTTACAGAATAATTTGTGAAGAATAATCGACAAAGTACCAGCTTTGATTTCAGCCCAGATTTGGAAAGGGGAAGGTGCATTTCCATGTGATATTTCAGAATTGCAGACAGACAAATGCACTGGTCTAGGTTCATGCACTTGCCACCCTAGTCTCCTGGCCCTCTTCCATGTTCATGAAATTTGCACCATTGTCTCCAGGCACTGTCCCATATTCATGAGCTTTGCACCATTATCTCCAGGTGCTGGTCCAGGTTCATGCACTTGACACTGTTGTCTCCAGGTGCTAGTCCAGGTTCATGCACTTGACACTGTTGTTTCCAGGTGCTAGTCCAGGTTCATGCACTTGATACTGTTGTATCCAGGTTCTGGTCCAGGTTCATTGTCTCCAGTTTGAAGTTACTTTACCTTCAAAACAACTGTACCACCATTTTGTAGAGTATCTCTGGACCTACAGTGATGAATTCATACAAATGTCAGCATTTTGTTTAGAATAGGGTATCTGGCTTGGCAGAGACAAAGCAGAGGTAGCATTTGACTCTGTGGTTTTCTTTGTCTTAAATTGTATGGTAAAATTAACTGAAGTGAACATTAGGCCTGTAATCATATACATGTGTTACAGATATTAATGATGTCTGTTATGTATATGTAATTAAATTGCTTGTGTGTTAGTTTTAAAATTCTCTTTTATTTTATTTTTGTTTCATTACAGTTTATTGTAATGATTATTTTCACGAGACTCGATATTTTCTTTCAGTAATTCTGTTTATCTAAAACGTAAAAGGTGTTACATTAGCATTATTTTTAGTTTACCTTGATCCGTGCTGGTATAAACACTACGCGAAAATTATTGGCTATTGCCAAGGTCATTTCGGTCTAGTCTGAATAAACAATGGTTTATTTTTAAATTTATTTCAGAGTGAGAGTCTGGTTCTTAGATAGGGCTGTTCTTGCTATGTGACAAATTACATTTTTCCTATTGTGTTGTTCAAGTGTTAAGAGACCACATGATCTATCTTGCGAGAACAGGATGATAATTTGGTTGGATTTAATACCCTTTCTGAGCGCTTTTCAGTTAGTTGTATTTTTGAAACCTTGAAGGCTGGATAGGTTTCTATTGTTGAAACCAGACTGTTTTTGAAGTGCATTTGTTTTTGGAATTTAATAATTTATTCTTTAGAAAACCAAACAAGTGTACTGTTTTATAAAACTCTGGGAGAAAGAAATTCACTGTGGAAATTTATTCTGGAATTATTTGGAAACATCAACTGTGATTCAGTTGAGGAATATTGTTGCTATTTGTACAAGGACCACATCTTACGTCATTGCCTTCCATATTGGAACGTCATCAAGATTCGAACCTGGATTCTTATAGAACTATTTAGTAATAGGACTTGTATTTTTTCATTCTTAGGATTAAATTTTGGATTATATTCACAAACCATAAGTCCTATTTTCCAATTTTTACATTGTTTTCTAGGGAAATAAATTATTTTGTTAAAATATACAAAGCTTGTTGACTTCACTCTTTTCTCTTGTTATTATTGTACAAGCCTACACGTAACAGGAGAAAACTGGGGTTGCTTGTCCTTGGGATGTATGAATTTTGGTTAAATATTTCAGAAAATTGTTTTTTGAAATTTAAATTCCCCATGTGTTTAAATCCCAAATACTATTTTACATTTTGTTTGAAATCTTTAGTGAAAACAACAGGCTTTCATTCACACTGTCATCAAAAGTGGAAACTTTTCTTTCTAGTCCAACTCAGGAGCAGATGGATAGTCTGAAAAAAGATGAGTTGCTTGAACTTGCCAGAAAGTACGATCTTTCTGAAGCAAAATCTTCCTCAACAAAACAAGAAATTAAAAACATTTTGATTCAATATTTAGTAGAGAAGAATGTTTTTGATAAAAGTGTTTTGGCTACGGTCAGTAAGTCGGTATCAGACTCTGACATAAAAGTAATGGAATTAAAACTGAAATACAAGATGGAATTGGAGTTAAGAAAGCTCGAGCTTCAGAAAGAGAAAGAACAAATGCAGTTGCAATTAGAAGAGAAGCAGTTGCAGTTGCAATTTGAGAAAGAGGAGAAAGAAAGACATGAGAGGGAGACAGATAAACAAACGAAATTACAATTAGAAGAGAAGGAGAGAGAGAGACAGGAGAGGGAGAAAGATAGACAAATGCAATTACAAAGAGAGAAGGATGAGAGGGAATTTCAAATTAGAATGAAAGAAATGGAGCTGGCAAGGGAAAAGCACGATCCCACTTCACATACAGATTCAAGTTTTGACAGTACAAAAAATATTAGGTTAGTTCCCCCTTTTAGCGAAAAAGAAGTAGACAGATATTTTGAAAAAGTTGCTGAAAATTTGAAATGGCCAAGGGAGCATTGAACTCAATTATTGCAATGTGTACTTTCTGGCAATGCCCGAAATATCTACACATCCCTGTCAGTACAACAGAGTTCTGACTATGATTTGGTTAAGGAGTGCATCTTATGGGGTTATGCGTTAGTCCCTGAGGCTTATTGGCAAAAATTCAGAAACTATAAAAAAGAAGCTGGACAGACTTATGTTGAATTTGCTAGAGAAAAAGAGCAGTTATTTAAGAGATGGTGCTTAGCCAAGAAAGTTGAACATGATTATGAAAGACTTGAACAACTTGTGTTACTTGAGGAGTTCAAAAACTTTGTTCCTAATGACATTAAGAATCATCTTGAAGAGCATAAGATTGAAACCTTGGAAAATGCTGCTGTTGCTGCTGATGAGTATTTCTTAACTCATAAAGTACCTGTTGTAAGCAAATCTTTCACTCAGCAGTCTACTGGTAGAAAGGTATTTCAGCCCAATACAACTCCTTCTAAAACTCAATCTGGTACAACTTCTAAAAATCAAGCTTCTGATAAACTTGATTCAAAATCCTTGTCTATTCCTATGTGTACCTATTGCAAGAAAAAAAGACATGTCATTTCTGATTGCTTGAAATTGAAATATAGGCATCAGAATCAAGATAGTCCTATCCCAATTGCTCTTATTTTTAAGAGGTCATGGTCATG
>JAECUM010024879.1:0-26579 GCA_016617855.1 Megalonaias nervosa | reverse complement strand
GAAATCCTTAGGAGTTTGCTCAGTTTTACATGACATCCGTAGGGTGGTAGTCTCATGGTTTCCTGTGGAGGTGGACATCCACCATGAAAACCAGTAAAGTGAAAAGGTGTGCGATAACGAGTGGCATCGCTTTCACATCCGTCAGGTTTGACACGTACAGCATCACTTTCCATGGTAGGCATGGTAGTAGAAGTAGTAGTTATAGCAAAGTTCCCATGATGATGTGGTACTGAATCACTAAGGTCATAGCGTACGGCATCCCTACCATCGCAAGGCACAGCATCGTACTTGGGTTTACTCTTACTGGATACTTGCTGTGTGAATGGATTCATCTTTCTCGCTTAGCAATGGTAGTCACAATGAACTATCGACCTTGAACGTTGTCCCTTTTTATATACTGACCAATATCGGCATGACCGTACGGTAAAGTGAAGTGGTTGGGAAGCCGAACTCGCTTCTGGTACACGATTTGATAAACTTTTTCCAAGGGTCGACTGGCGATTTGGTGTGTGGGTAAACGTACAATCTTGTGCGGTTCGTGGGTGGTCACTTTAAAGTTTCGATCCTGTCCAGACTGCAAGGCTTCTTTCAAGACACCAAAGTTCACCACTCGGCTGGTGCGATAATTGAGAGTCAATCCTTTCACTTTACACTCCGTGTGCACTTCTCCTTGATTGTCTCGGTATTCGTAGCCGTAATTTTTGGGACCGCCACTTGCAAAACTGAGAATCTTGTGGTCGGGATGCTCGTCCGTCCAGGCTCCTAAACGGTCTCCTTCGATGATCAGGTAAGGTTGACCCAGGCGATCGATGTAGATGCAACTGTCCGTGTCAAAATACAGTACACGATCTCCTAATAGTTCTAAAGCTTCGTACAGTTTTAAGCGAGCATGGGCTGTCACGTAGGCCGCAATGACGACATTTCCAAATTCGTCGGCTTCTACAAAGTCCAGTTCTTCTTCGTAATTGACTAAGAGCAAGTCCTCACGAACAACGTCCACGTGTTTCATGTATTTAGTTTTGTCGTGAATCATCTGCAAGTATCGGAAAGGTTCTGTCAAATACTCCGTCTTGGGTAAACACGGTCGTTGTGCCATTTTGCCCCACAAACAATTCAACATCACTTTGGCAAACGATCGCCTTCCTTCGTTTTTCTCGATGTGGTCTAAAGTGATGCCTTCCTGCTTCCAGTATTTCTCTTTGAACTTTGTTTGGTCTTCAGGAGTGTGACACCAGGAAGGGTAGCCGCTAGCTTCTTGTTTCAGTTTCAAAAAGGCATTCACGTAGTCTGCAAAAATGCCTTTTTGAGAATCGTCGCCCTTGTGGTATTTTTCTGTCTTAGGAAAGTGGTAAATTTCGTACACTTCTAACAGTTGGTATCCCAAGTCCTGAGCTTTAAACAATTCCACACTGACCCACGTTCCCGGCAAGGCTCGTTCTTCCTGAGTGTGCTGACAAGGGTGGTCTTGGTTGCACGTTTCAGCACAAGTACGACACAAGGGAAACATCAGTTTTCCTTGGCAATGATGTGGTAAAACGGGATGGTACAAGTTCGTGGGAGGTAAGACTTTACACTTGATCAATCCTTCGTATTGGCGAATATTGTCCACGTCGATGTGTTCCGTCAGCAATTGTGGGTGCCCTGCGGGAAAGTGACAATATTTGCACACGTACGGATACAGAGAACACACGTCCAAGTATTTGATTTCTTCTCCTTTCTCCTCGTCGACTTGGTACAGCAAACGGGTGGCATTCGTCCGTCCTCCGTACAAACTGTCCCGCGGGTTCAGAGGGTCCACCAGCTTGTAACTTTCCACGATACGCTTAAACTCGGGATCGGTTTTCAATCGCTGATCGTACTCGTGTTCCCACATTTCCACTACTTGGTATCCTTGCTCTTCTAACTTCAGGCGTCGCTGACAAGTGGCCTGGTACAAGTCTTCCATGGTCCGTTGTAAAAACTGGTTTTTAGTGTCACGTTGAGGGTAGCAGATGGGACATCCGTGAAATAAGCACCCGTTAAACTCGTACACGATTTGAGGGTTTTCTAAGTCCCAGCCATCTACCGAATACCTTCCGATGGTCTTTTCGCCTCCTCCGTTGCGAGCATGTTGGATCCATTTGTCTTCTTTCTCACACAAGTAATGTAACCAGCGTAGGGCGTTGACCGAGTATTGACGTTTGACAAAATTGGTCGTTTGAGGACTGATGACAGCTAGGGTGTTTTCGGGCATGAATCGTTGACGATACACTAAGGAACACGCTTTGGCAATGGTACAAGCTTCTTTCAAAGGATCGATCCCTCCGTGTTCCATGAACAGTTCTCGAAATTTTCCACAGCAGCGACGTAAAATGTCTACGTCGGAACGACAATATTTTAACATTTCTTCTTGAAAGTCAAAAGGGTCCGAAGCGTGAGTCTGGTACCATGCGTAGAAAGCTTCTCGTTGTTCGGTACGCATGTTGTCGGGGTCGTAGTAGTGAGCCTCAGGCAAATGGGGTAGAACGGCGTGTTGATTGGCTTCGGTATTGAAAAAGTGTGGAAAATAGCCTTTGGCCATTTCTGTCATGCCAAACGTTTTAGGCATGCGGCTCAAAGGCATAGCCAAGTAACTCATTGAATCTTTAAACTGTACTTGTCCCACTTGCATGGAAATGATTTTGGCTCCGTTCAAAGTTACTTTCGGACGTTCGGTACTTTGTTCCGTATAGTATCTCAACAGAAATTGTCCATCGTATCCCGAGAAATTGTGAGCCATCACCGTGGCATGGCGATGACAATCTCCATAACGTTCGATATCTTCTTGGCTCCACGTTCGTCGATAGGGTCTAAGATCCATTGGGCAAAATCGGCTAGTGTGTTCGGTCCTCGAAAGATTTTTTCACGTCCTCCAGGAATCTTGCTGCAGTGAGGGCAATGAGCCAAGATAGGCTCTTGGATACACTTCTCGCACGCTCGGTGAGCCACGCAGAAATTAGGAATGTGAATACCAGTCTCTTGCATGCATTCGAAATCGAAAAAGATGAAATTCCCTTTCTTCTTCTGGTCATTATCTTCTTCTTCTTCATGTTTAGAATGGTATTTTTGAATGTAGCATTGGTGTTCCAAGTCCACGATTTGGCGACAAATGTGACATCGTTTCTTTCCTCGACAAATGTGTAACTTGACACTATTGGTACGTATGCCTTGTCCACAAGTAGGGCACAATCTCAAGAGCTGACAAGCACATTTCTGCTGTGAACCTTGCGTCTTTAGGTGTTGTTGGTAACAGGCAGGACTGACAAACGTGCGCTGACAAGCAGAGCAATGCACTCGTTCTTGTCCTTCGTCCAGACAGGGTGTAGAAGCTAAACATCCTGAGCATTTCGATCCGCAATGCTTATGTTGCTCTCGATTGTTATAGCCATAGTCACATTTCTCACAGTAATAACTGTATCCCAGGAATGCAGTGATACTGGTAATGGCATCAAAATGTTCATCGTGATGATAGACGTGAATGTATTTTCCGTCTTTAAAATCTTTACCTCGAAACAACAGAGGTCCGCGCACTTCTTGAGGGTGAACTTTCAAGGTGTAACGTGGAGCCAAGACGTCTTGCAACTTTTGCATTTCAGGAATGCCACAGGGTGTGTCTTTAGCTAACCCCGCTTGCTGTAACAGGAGTTCTGCTTCTTTTCGTTGTTTGGCTCGGTCCGATTGTTGAATAGTTTTCCAGGCTCTTTTCCATTCTACCGTATCGTTCTTGTCGGCATACGTTTGTCCCACCACGATGGCACGGGCTAAACACATCTTGTCTTTTGGATTGTTAATTTGGACGAGACTACGCTTGAGGTTACGCAAGTTGTCTACCAACATCAACTTTTTTTTACCTGTCCCTTGGGGAAGAGACACGTGGGTCATGTACAGTGTCGCTTTTCCGTCCGTGATGTGAAATTTGTCGTTGGATTGTTGTACGTGTTGAATCTTGTCCATGATTTTGGAAGGTGTCAATTCTGTTGGACTGCTAAACTCGATCCAAACGGGAGACTTCAAATTATCGTGATGAATAGAAAGTCTCAAGCGATCGTCTTCTTTGGCTTGACATTGCCGTTTTAGTGTGGTTAACAAAGAATCCCACACATCGGTGATGAACCCTTCTGCTTTTTCCAAGGGTACTTCAGACTTGAAATCTTTAAACTTCACTGCGTACGTGTAGGCCGTGGTTCTAAATTTTCTGGAAGAGCGTTTGTCCGTCTCCCGAATATGGTAGTACTTTTCAGGGTTTACGGATGGTAATGGACTTTGATTTGGTGTAGACTCTTTAGGCTTCGATTCTGGTTCACTCATCTCATCTTCAAAATCGCTGGCATGAATTTGTGCCAAGACTTCAGCTACTGTGCGAGGCGATAAATCACGTTTCTGCCTCTTACTTTCTTCTTCTTTCTTTTCGAAATGATGCGATCGTTTCATCTTGACGGCAAAAAGTCAAATGACTACCTGTGAAACACCATGAACCCCTATATATCTATGTCAGACCAGGGCATATATAAAGGGCTAGTGACTCCCCTCTCAGTATTCATTTCGCTCTCAAGCCGACCAGCACAATGGAAGAACCCACACAGATCGAACTTCTGATTAGAGCATTGCGAGGTGTGATAAGAAAGTTTTCTTCAGACAAGCCGACGGACTACTCTCCTTCCTTTCGAGATAAAAGTCAAGATACTTGCTATATCTGTCAAAAGAAAGGGCATTGGGCTACAGAATGTCCAGACCGTCAAAGAAGCAAGGCCAGTGTCAAAAGAAACAAAAGTCAAGATACCTGTTATCATTGTCAAGAGAAAGGACATTGGTCTTCAGAGTGCCCTAAGAAACAACAGGAGCAGGAGAAGGAGGAAGAAGAAACAGAGGTGACCTCGACAAAAGAAGAACCCCGACACGTTCAGAAAGAGAAGACAGAAAAGAAAAGAAGACGAGAAAAATGTGAGGAAGAAGAAGAGGAAGAAGGAAAAAAGTGTAAAAGTGAAGAAATTGAAAAAACAGAGAGAGTGAAAGAAAAAAGACACAGAAGAAATCTATGAACTTTTTTAAAAGTGTTGTGTTGTGTTATGTTGTGATATTGAATTGTAAAAAAAATTTGTAACAGAATAGACCAAACTGAAAAAAACGTAAGTGTCTCTTGGTTTTCATTATTTAGAAATAATAAGGACCTACACTCATACACTCACAACACGTACATCATAGGGTTAAAGAAGGGATTTTGAGTTTTAATTGATTTTGGCAAAATGAATAGTCACTCTTTTCGAGAGTATTGGGTAGCCCTGAAAAGGACTGTTGAGTGTTTGTTTTTTTCCTTAGAACAAACTCAGGAACGAGAATCAATTCGCTTTAACTGCCTTAAGCCTTTGCCACGGCCAAGGCCTACTTGTGGACTTGCTCCTGTCAATGATTTAGTAGAAATCACTAGGGGTGGTATCTGTGGTGTAGTCACAGGGTTAGGTTGTTTGGCTCGGGAAGGTCTTTTTCTCTTGGGTCGTAATAAAGAAGTCTGATACATTTGTTTCAGACTTCTTAACTCGGCCAAAATGTCCAAGAGTACCGTGACCGTTTGACTTTCGCTGTTCTCCTTCTCTTCTAGACTTTGTTTCTTCTCTACTGCTTCTTCTTCCTGTCGTTTCCTTCTTGCCTCTTCTTCTTCTCGCTGTTGCTGTTCAAGAAGAAATGCTTGCTCTGCTTCTTTCTGCTGCTGTAAAAATTTCTCCAATTCTTCTTTCTGTCTTTGTTTAAAATCGTCGACACGTGGTAAAGAAGGAGAAAGTGGCGAAGGTACTGGTACCGGAACAAATTCTTGGGAAGAAGATAAAAAATCTACTAAATCCCAGTTGAAATCAACCTCTTCGGGAAGTAGCACTGTGTTCACTTTGGTAGCTGCTGCTATACCATTACTTCTCGTCTCCACAGCCGGTGCACCCCAATTCACTGTCTTCTTAGCTTCCGTCATGTTTCACAAAACAATACCGCATCGATTCACTGCGCACAGACGCTAGTGTGCCTATATAGGAAATGTGACGTCACAGGTAGCTCTCTTCGGATTGGAAGACAGACTCCGCGAAGTGACTGAATTTTGTAACGCGTGTTGGGATTGGTGAACCCTTTCAATCCGTTTCGATCCGGTCTTCCACTATAAATAAACGCGGTTCACTTCATTCCCTTCACCTGTTCTCGTCACAGAGAAGATGTTGATCGACGTAGAATCCTCTACTTTGGTATCCTCAATGCTGTTCCGTACAGACTTACCCATGTATGTGAAAACAAAATGGACTGTCATCCGGATCACCGGTGCCACTATTTGGAAAAGAAGATGTTATGTGGAAAGACAAGGCTGTCTTAAGCGGACTCTCATCTACGGACCAGAAGTGAGACACAGTTTAAGACAAACTTTGAGAAATTTGAGGAAGAAAAGAAGACCTATGCGATGTCCTGTATGTTAACGGAATGGTGTTAACATCACATAACAAACAACGGCCCTTTTCAGGGCCACTTCCAATGCCTCGAAAAGATCTTAATTTTCATTTGGTCTCCACCCTAAACGAATATATATATAAAACCCTTCCTCTACTAAAAAACACGAACGCTCTTGATTCGTGTTTGTCTATAGCCCTCTCTCAGGTAGCCTGACGTCACAGTACTTCTCTTTTTGCTACATTGTTACCAGTGTGACGTCATGCCACCTGTCGCTTATCGCTATACAGACCCACAGTATACTAGTAGCCACTCTACCCAATTTCCATTGACGCTATACAGGCCCAGGGTGTGCTAGTCACTCTACCCGATTTTCCATTGACGCTATACAGGCCCAGGGTGTGCTTTTATTTCTTGACGCTATACGGGCCCGGGGGGGGGTGTGTGTCTGTAATGCTAATTCCCATTGACGCTACGGTAACCCCTATTACTACTACTAGGCCACTGTCCATGATTGTAACTTTAATCAAAATATTTTGATAACATTTGAGTTCAAGGCCAGTCTTGTTTACAATTTAACTAGGTTTATACAATGGATTGCTAAATATTCCATTACGTTTTAGGTCAAGTGAAAATTTGCATTGACAGGAATTTTATAAACAAATAATTCATTCCTGTTTTGTGTCAGTCTGTGGGAATCCATTTTTTTTTTTATCGGAGATTAAAGTTTTATTCAGATATAATTCAAGTGGAATTATTTATTTAAAATAGCCATTGGAATTGCTAAACTGCTCATTCACTTTTGTTTTAATACATCTCATTCACTTTTGGTCTAACACACTACTTTGGATTATTGTGAACTCATTCAAAGACATTCCGGATTGCATTATTGTGTTATATCAGTACCTTCAAGACTATGGAGTTCATTCGGAATATTTTATATTTTTGCCCATGTGATAGGACACTTAAAATTATTTGGGATTTAATTCACGATACTGTTAGTACTTTTTGAATTTTCATTTTTCAGTATGTTGTAGTGAAATAGACTACTTGTTGATTTTACTTAAAAGTTTTGATTTCATTTTCCTTCTGTTACACATTTTAAGACCTAGAGTCGTAACACATTCTTGCCAGATTTTAATTAATTAATTCCTTGTACAACTGATAGCTTTGTCACAGAACCAGACTTACCCCAACCCCTCTTTTGACATTCATTCCTGACAATAAAGAGCAATATGGAATATTGCCCTGAGATAAGGAGGCTGTATCAATTAGTATGGTCCTCATGCTTGCTTAAAATCTACTGGTATAACAACAAATTGGCATGCTTCTAATCACCCTTAGCCATCTTGATTTGGATATATTTACCGCTGTAAAAAAACACACATAAATACGCATTTGATTTCAAATGCTAGCCTTTGACACGCAATCCCCCCCCCCCCCAATAAACCAACCCATATCAAGCCTATATTAAAGTATATGTTAACCAAATTGTGGATTTAGTTTATAGAATGACAAGGTTTATGGTTTTCAGCCTCGTGTTCTCTACTTTAAAAATTAGGAGGTGGGTGCCAAAATACCATCCAGTGACTGTGAGACCTTAATGAAACTATAGAATCCCCGTCCATTTCCCCCACGAGTCATTGCATTCATTAGTCTGGATCCCTTCTACGTACTGCTCCCTTCTACGTACTGCGTTATACGACTATTTAATCGGGACACAGAAATGTACTATCTACCGGCATATGTTACTTTCATGCCAACTTAGACCGAGTAATGTGAATGCACAATCCTTATAGTGGCTTATCTTTTCATGGAAAGATAGCACCATCGCCACAACACTGTTAACAGATGGTTACATGCCACCAGGAGAAAATCGACGTTCTTTAACTGCATTTACAGTCAATATAGATATCATTGCTGCAATATTCCTCAACAATGGCTTTAGTGCAAAATGCAAAGATTTTCCATTAGGTGTGGGTTGACAAAGTAAGGAAGTCTTTACTGGCAGAAATGGAGCATAAGGCCGACATCGTTACAAGGTAACATTCGACAGAGGTCACTGTTAGTGTATTATAATGGTAGGCTAAATGGACGACCACCCGGGTCAACAAGCCTCGTGGCGAAGGCATTTAGCTGAGTTTGCGTTTTTTTTTTTTTTTTCATACTGAGAGTGGAGGGCGCCAAGGGCGACGCGTCCCGCGCAAACTTGTGACGGTCCTGCTCATAATATAGCGATGACGTCACAATGAAGTGCGTCTGAGCCGCCTTTCATAACTTACGTGGTGCTTTATGCCTCATTTTGGTCAGATTTCAATATGTGATTAGACACTGTAGGTAGTATCCAGTGAATGTGCTTGTGTATTGATGCCCAGAGACATTAACTATGTTTTCCATGACCTATGGGTTAAATCGATAAGACAGAGTTAAGGATCGTCTTTTTTTGGACTGAAATTCAGCCTGTGATTTGAGAAAAAGACTGGATATAATCAAAGCGCTTGTGTAGTAATACGCGGAGACGATGGACTGGGTTCGAACAGCTATGTCATCTGCAAGAGTATGATCTGAGAGGAACGTGGTAGCATTGCTGCGCGGTTTGGGTGTTAAGCAGAATCAGTGATCACGGGACTGCTCGGCCTATAGCAGAGTGGGCATATTAACGAATTCGGCCCATAACGAATTGGACCTACCTAAATCGAACCATAGCGTACTCGGCCCATAACGTACTCACTCGACATAACGAACTCGGCCCATAACGTACTCGGTCGACGTAACGTACTCGGTCCATAATGAACTCGGCCCATAACGTACTCCGTCCATTATATGTTCGATCTACCTTGTATAAAATAGTAATGTGGATGTAGTGTTCTTTGTTTAACGGCCATTTCATTTTTTAGATTCTTTGTACGTTTCATTCAACTGTCGTTTATTCTGCATTATAGATATAGTGGGGGAAAAAAATCATAATCCCAGATTAATTAAATTATATGCTGCATAATCAGCATTTTGAAACAGTCCTTGTCCTGCCGCTGTTAATTGTTAATTAAGTTCTGTGATAGCACATGTCTGCTCTACTACGGTAATTGTAACCATGTGTTGACACATGTGAATCTGATTACAGTCGCATTTCCCATCCATATACCGTTAATTTTGTATCAACAGTAAATATATTTCATTATTCAAAGTTTAAAATATCTTTGTCCTTGTAAGACCGTTATGTTAATTGACTTAAATAGATATTGTTTAAATAAAAAGATAAGCACACATACAAAGCAAACATTTCAAATTCTTATGTATTTATTTTCCTAGTATAAAACTTTGTATCTTTGTCAGTCTTTTGTCTTGTCTTATTCCTTCTCTCAATCAGTTGTTTTTACGTTACGTCGCCAAAATGTTTAGCAAAGACGTTATATTTTTAACACTAAGAAAGAAAAGTGGAATTTATTGCTGTATTGATTTATTGCTGTATTGGTGTGTGTGTATGATTTGGATTTTCAACGTAGATTTAACATTTTTTCAGTGTGTGTGTGTGTGTGTGATTTGGATTTTCAAGGTAGATTTCACATTTTTTTCAGTCATATCGCTACGATGTCTGCAGTGTGGCAGTTTATAATGATGCCTAGCACTGGGACATCATGCCATAGACAGCATCATGTCCCAACCAGTCACATTATTCTGACATCAGGCCGACCAGTATTCATTTGTAACAAGGAAAACTGTATTTATTACTGTATTAATTTAGTCCGCTTTATTAATATTTCGCCAGGTGATAATCCTATCAAAACCGACAAAACGTTACAATTTTTTAAATATCGAATATAATCAACAAAATTCTGTAATGAATGGATTATATAAGTAGTGCTTAGATTTACATATTTCATTGACCAATTGATACCAGTTATCATTCAGTTGACAAATAAAGACAAAAGGTTTAAATTCGACTGGGCCAAAGACTGAATTTCAAGTAAACTACAAACTATTTTTCTCTACATTTTTAGTTACGATACAAAAAAAAAAAAAAAAAATATAAAAAATATCATTGAGCAAAAGATAATGTAACCATCATTGCGAACGAACTATGGGTACCAAAAATGGTTGTAACATACCTGTATTACAAACTCAAACTCTGGGTTGCTATATGTTGCACGAATCACACGCAACAGGTGTTACAAAACTATGAAAGATAAACAAAGATTACATAACTGGGCCAGAAAATGACATTGTTTTACGAAGCCATACAAGATCAAGGGTAAGGCCGACCTTGTTGTGGGAAGACTTCGTAATAGGCCGAGTATGTTATGGCGGAAATTTCTTAATTAAATTTGTATAGACCGAATCTGTAATGGGCCGACATTGTTCTGGGCCGACTCCATTATGGATTACATTATGGGCCGCAATCTCCATGCACTGAAATAAATACTTATGCGTTCCGCTTTTGAGAAGCGTTGTAACACTGCAAAGCACTGCCAATGAATGACTAGTCTGGTTCCCTACTTAGTATGCTCTCTGGGTTGCTCTCCGCTATACTAAAGCGGAGTTCAGCGCAGAGAGCATACAAAGCAGGGAACCAGACTAATGAATGACTTCATAGCAACACTGCACAATAAAGGCGGGATGAAATCGAAAGTAGAGAAGGACATATTTACAGTCATTTAATACGAACTAGATGACACGATTTAGTTAACATGTTGTTGATTGCATGGTTTGTTTTAACGTCTTAGACATACATTGCATCTTTAAATCAAATGACAACGTTATAATGAAGACGAAAGATGGAGCATATCCATGTCCTTTAAATTAAGGCTTTCTAGGAAGGTGGGTGATTAGCAAGGGTGACTTACAAAATTAGCATTTCAAATCTTGTATGGCAACTAGTTTTGCACAAAATGCATCAGAGCATGACACTGGGTTTCTTACATTTTGTTTGAAGAAAAGTTTTACTTTTGTTTTATCTAAGTGTATGGGGATGTCGAGTGAAATTAAAAATCAAAATAAAGAAGAAATCATTTTTCATAATTTGATCTGTCTATCGCATCAATAACATAAATTACACTGGTATTGTAAAAGACTGGTAATCAGTTACGGTTACCCTGTACTCTTTGAAATGGACAAGTCCAACACTGGGTATGGATACAGTGTACTGTTTGAAATGGACAAGTCCAACACTGGGAATGGACACAGTGTACTCTTTGACATGGACAAGTCCAACACTGGGTATGGATACCATATGCCATGCAGTGTACAAATGCTCTGACTTCACTTATTCTGACCATTTCTATACCTACTGAATAAATGAAATGCAAGAATCATAGACCCTGTTGCATAATGCATCACAATATAACCCCAATTACACTTCTCCGTTTTATTCCTCAAGGCCGGGTTTGCAAATGCCTTTCTAATCGTTTCTTTGGCAACAATTAATTTGTCACTCAAGATTCAGCACATAGCATCAATAAAAAGTACAGCTATAAAGTTTAATATTTGACAACATTTTCTGAAACTTGGGAATGGTTTATTATTAAGCATTAGGTTATGTTTGGATACAATATTGTTAATACAATATGCTTAATACAATATGGTTAATACTATATGGTTAATACAGTTTTCCTGAAATATGAATTTTAATAGATTTAAATCATTTGATTTGATGTATGTTTTTAAATCCCTGATGCCCAAGGTTTACAGAGATGAAACTTTTAAAAGGTTTTGCTAGTTGTAGATTTTTCTTTGTGACCAATATCACACTGCACCATTTGCACCACTCCATATGTTTTCATAAGGTGAGGTGTGCAAATGCCAGTCTAATCATTATGTTGGCAACAGTTACTTTGTCACTAAATATTCAGTACAAATTAACAGTTATCAGCCATAAAAGTAAATATTTGACAAAATATTCTGAATCTTGGGATTATCATCAAGTATGGGATTATGCTAATCTACATTTGGTTAATAAAGTTTCCCTGATAGAAGGATTTTGACAGATTCTGTTCATTTGATGGGATGTCTGTTTTAAAATCCATGATGCTGCATGAAGGTATACAGAGATGAAAATTAATTTTATATGCTTTTCCACTTGTAGATATATTTTATTTCCATACATATTTGAGGGAACATGATGTCACTGTTCACCCAACAGCTTCATATTCATCAAAATTTTGTTATGGTTTTGGTTTTCGTTTGGTTATATTTCCCAAACTCCTTGATAGACTCTCATCAACAAGCTCACTGGCCCTAATGACCTAAATTCAATGTTAGTGTGACAGAAACTTTGCCGTTAGCTTACATTTAGTACACTCCTTTATGGATTTTCTTTGTTCTACATAAGAATCAATATGAAGCTAAGATGATTCATTTTAAATTTAAAATCCTCGCTATGGAAGGGAGAAATATTAACTTTGTGCTGTCGATCCTTTTGGCATACTTTTGTGGAAGAAAGTTAGATATATAGCCAAACCAGATCAGTCTTGATATTTAGATACCTTGAGTGGGTCCTAAGGCATGATTAGGTCACTGTAAGTTTGTTTCAGATTTCTTTTTACACAGTTTTGAACATTTGGGATAGGGACCAGTTTTAAAAGTCTTGAAAGCATGTTTCAGCAAAATTTCATGAGGGAAACAAATAAAATTTAGTATATTTTTGTATTAATTTATAAACTGATCTGGTTTTCAGATAATATAGAAAGACACAAAATGTTGTGCATTTGCCTTAAAATCACAGACCAAAACAAAATTTAATTTAATTCACCTTTTTGGATTTTTTTTCTACCCGCTATCAAGCACAGGAATCAAAGAATGCAGATTTACAATCATGGGGGTGAGGATGGAGGAGAAGGAGACATGTCTTTGCTTTAAAAAACAAATTCCATTTTGTTTCTAGACCTGTCAGCATAGTACCTAAACATTACTTCAAGAATCTTTTTATGTCCACCAATATCTCGATTGGACATGTAGCATTACTATTTTCTGTCCTTAACAATACATTATGTCAGATTATGCTCTGTTCATTGACTCCAAAAATCCTGAAGGCAAATTTAACATAAGATTTTAAACATTAAAGATATAGACCAAGTTGATTTGTATCATTCTCTGACACAATTTCATGGTGTTATGGTACCTGTTGAGCTTGGAACTTTGCTGAGGCACCACTGTTGTATTAGTATTTTATATCTGTGGAAATCACTGGCATAACTACTGTGGTAGCAGGTGCAACCATGCTGTGGGGCCTGGTCATCTTGGGGGTGCATCACAACCAGGAAAAAAAATTGACAGTAAGAAGGGGCCCGGTACAAGGAGTTTGCTGTGGGTCCCATGGTGAGATAGTTATGCCACTGGTGGAAATGCAGTATTATTCTTGTCTTCTGGTGCTTCTTGTACCAAAAATGTCATCTATAGTGGTTGAAAGAGTTTAATCTTATTTGGTGTGATATTTTATGAGGTTTAGTAGTATACACATAATCTGGTACTCCATAACAGGCAATAAATTATGTTTTCTTCCATAAATGTCTTTCCAAATGACATTGATCCACCACTTTCTTTCATTAAGTTTTATTCTGAATTGTGTGTAGTATGCTTAAAATGTTTGCCTGTTTAAATGTTAGCACTGGAAAATTTTCACACAACACAGCAAGTATTAAACAGGAATTATCACCCACATTAGAATTTTTACACAATACAGGAATTATCACCCAACACAGGAATAAGCATGCCTTGTGCAATAGTAAAATCTCCAAAATTAAAAGTCATAGTTTGGGTTTGTTAGTATCATTAAACTTTAGCATTGTGACTATAACTAGTGATAAAGTGAAGTTATCTATCTATCTATCTACCCATCTACCTATCTATCTCTCTCTCTCTCTCTCTCTCTCTCTCTCTCTCTCTCTCTCTCTCTCTCTATATATATATATATATATATATATATTAAAACCTGTCTTGAAAGACCACTGCTGTGTGAAACCACCTCTCTTGGAGACCACATTCTCAATGCACAAATTTCTTGATTATATAGCATTGTGACCTGTTATGAGAGACCACCTGTCTTCAGAAACCATAATTTGTGGCACAAGAGGCTGGGTCTTTTAAGACAGGTTGTACTGTACATATGTTAAATTATGAACCCAAATTAAGTTATTTTTGTGATCAGTCACTTTGATCATGAAACTATGTGTTGCTTAGTAATGGAGAAACCACAAAAAGCAATGTATTCTTGAAAAGTAATAAGTGGCTGATAGGCAAGTGAATAATTTTTCATGAATTCATATCCTGGAGTTGTTTCACCAAATGAATTCACTGTTTATTTGTTACAATATACACATAACTTTTTAAAATTTTAACACAAAAGGGTCAGAACAATTTCTGAAATCGTTTTACGCCATTCACACTTCTCACTTGACTATGGTCATTACACTTTGTGTAAACTATATGCACAAGGTCTGTCTCTTGTCAGTTTGGATCATTTGTTTGGGCATTTAATACCAATTATTCAAGAATGTTTGTAATATTTTACATGTAATCAGTTTCTTGTAGTTTGCAATTATGATGTATGGATAAATTTGTGACAGGATTCAATCTCTCCAACAGTTGTAGGGTTAAACATTTTCATCACGTCACAAAGTTTTTGTCACGCTTTTATATCACATTGCTAATATTTTCATTTTCTTTTAAAGAATATCAAACAAATTTGATATACAAAAATAAAGACTTAAGTATTAATTCCTTTAATAGATATTATTTTGATACTTTCTAATTGGTGTTTGAATTTATTCACACAGTATTTGCTTTTCAATTGAATGCATGTAATGTAATTGATTTTGTCTAATATATTTTTGTAATTTTAATGTTTGATTTTTATTCTTTAGTTTATAATACTTTTACTGAATTTTAGCATCTTTAATTGTTATTTTTTATCTTGAGGTACTTCATGTTTCTGTTTCTGCAGAGATTGATCTTCCTGAAGTTTTTGTGCAATATTTATGCATTATTTATATTTGTATGATTTTACAATTAATTTGCAACAAATATCCAAATACATGTATAGTGCATTTTGCTGACTTTATATGCTAATAATTACTCCCCTTTTGCTTTATACAGCATATACGATTTTTACTGTTGCTTTTTATTTATTTCTTTTTGTGTTGGCCTTTAGGGAAATTTCTTTCCAAATATAAACAGTCTAGGCTTTTCTTTTTATAATATGGCAGTGTATACATGCATGAAAAACTCGGTAAGCAATTGCATATCCAACTGTTCTGTTCATACATGCATCTCACTATGCACCTGCATATCCAACCATTCATATAGACATCTCACTTTGCACCTCACTATAGACAACTCAGTATGTATTTGCATATCCAGCCATTCATATTGGCATCTCAGTATGCATTTGCTGGTCCAACCATTCATATAGACAACTCAGTATGCATTTGCATGTCCAGCCATTCATATAGGCATCTCAGTATGCAAAATTGCTTGTCCAGCCATTCATATAAGCATCTCAGCATGCATTTGCATGTCCAACAATTCATATAGACAACCCGGTATGCACTTGCTTGTCCAAACTTTCATATAGACAACCCAGTATGCATTTGCATGGCTGCATGCAGCCATTCATATAGACATTTCAGGATGCACATGCATTTAACAGACTCAGCAGTATGAAGTTATGGTGTGACATTCCATTAATGGATTAAACAGATTTAACAGCATTAGGTCAAGCTGTGATAGGCTGTTGCCATGTTCACAACATGCATGGGACTTGATGTAACCATGTCACTGATTCACCAAAACTCAGCAGTGGTTACTATTGTTAGACAAGAGTTTCTCTTGAAAATCTTGTTATCTCTGCTCCACCAGAATTTAGGTTCATATCAATATGTGCTTTTGCAAAAAGATGTTTGTTGATTGCTTTTTTATTCATAATGAAAATGGTGTTGATCTGATGCACAGCATATCCATCTTGAAAAATCTGTTATCTCAGCATTGTTCTGAACAGAAGGTTGTATTTTCACGTGGATTTCACCAGAAGAGTTCTAATTGTGTCTTGTCCATGAAATATGCACATTGTGCCAATCTGATATTCAGTATGACCACCACAGAGGCCATCTTTAAAATCTTATCAGTTTAGATGAAAGTCATATCAGTACATGTATTACATTTTCACCTGAAGACTTTGTATGATGTTTGGTTCATACGAAATAGAAATTTTGCTGGCTCGACATCAGTTTGACCATCATGGCAGTTATTTGAAAATCTTATACTGCTATTCATCATAAACAGATAATTATATTGACATGAGTTTCTTTAACAGAATACTATAATACCTGACTGGTTCTAAATCAGAATGATGCCAATCTCACTTTAAATATGGCTGCCTCAATGAACATATTATACGTCTTGTCACTAATTATCTTGAATGGATAATCATATTAATATGGGGTATTCAACCAAAAGTCTTTTTAATTATATCCAGGCTTCATTTGGTATGGCTGACAGTGTCTAATTTGAAAATTACATTCATCAAGAATATTGTGGATGGTTGCAATGCTCAGCAATATAAAGAAAAAATGGTCTTTTATTGAAATCCTGGAAATCCTGTTAAGGTACTAGAGTATCTTTTTCTTCAAGGTTGTCTTCGTTTCTATTATTTCTTAAATTTTTAATAGTCCAGAATACATTCAAATGGAAAAAATATAAAAGTATCATGACTAAAATGGATGAAGTAGAAAGTTATTTCTTCTACCTAAAAAACCCACTGGTGAGCATTGGGCCTCTTGTAGAATTGTTGAAATTTGCTACATGTATGCTACTTCTTAAATTGCAAATATTTTTTTTTTTAACAGGTTCTGAGCTTAGAAATATATTGATTTTCCTGCATCATTGGTGGAATTTGATACAAATCATGGTCGATCAACCACAGATATCCATCACATGCATCAGCAGTTACACCCTAATCTAGACGATTATAAGTACTGGGATTTAAACTGATTATACAGAGATTATTTGCAATGCAGTTCTCAGGCAAAAAAAATGATCCATTCATAAGGAAACGTAAAGAATAATTACAGGTCAATAGGTATGCATATGTATGTGTTAAGGTCATTTAGTGGTTTCTTTTAGATTATATATATATATATATATATATATAAATAATATACATAAATCTTTCAGCTGCTGCATGAATGATTGACTGTTAAGAAGAAAATGGAGTGATTAGTTTTTAACGATTCACTAGTTGTGTAATGATTGTCTGATAAAAATTGGCTAAAGTACATGCTGATGAAGGTATCTTCATTGTTTGATGTTTTTATAAAACATTGCCCAATAATTTCAAGTCATATGCTGCAAAATTAACACTGATGATCAGCAATTGTGTAAGTATGTAGGTAAATCACTCTTGGATTAATTTGTGTAAGAGACCTTTCTGGCCACCACATTGTTTGGTGCTTGGGTGTGTATGCTAGTGAACTGAGCAAACATCTGTTGGCTATTTTTTACCCAAGGCTAAGCAACAGTTGTGTGTGAATATTTTGAAGACAAACACAAAAAAGAATTAATGACTTTATTGCTGATGGTTCTATAATAATTAGATTAACAATTATCAACTTTTTAAATAAGATAATATTAAAGTGCAGTGATTAATGATGTAACTGAATTGAATATTCACAAATAGAAACCACACTGGTGGCTTAGTGGTTAGAACGTCCGCCTTGGATGGGGGAAGTTGCATGTTCAAACCACTGCCGAGTCATACCAAAGACTTATAAAAATAGTACTAACAGCTGCCTCGCTTGGTGCTCAGCATTAAGAGGTTCGTGTTAGGACTGGTCGACATAGTTTCAGGATAATGTGACTGGGTTGGGACATGATGCTTCATGTCTGCAACATGACGCCCCAGTGCTAGACATCACTATAAACTGCCACACAGCAGATGTCATAGCGATATGACTAAAAATTTGTTAAAGCTATGTTAAAAATCCAAATCACACACACACATAAATGTCACAGCAGTCTTGTATCAAATTCACTTGCAGCTACAGTTGTAATTTACATTAAAGTTCCAGTAGCAATTAATAATCAAAATGCCATGCTGCCTCTATTTACTTGGATAATTATATGCTGTAATATTCCTAATATTTTTGTATTTATTACCTGTTTCTTGTTATTCAGTTGTACAAATTATTATGGTCAAAATCTCATTTCCTTTTGTACCTAAAATATGCAAAATTTGCATGAAATTTTGAAGAACAATTCTGTTAATGAAATAATGGTTATATAATAATTAAAACTTGTTTTTCAATGCTTTTTGGTTTTACAGCCTCAAAGCTGGCACATTCATAAGATATGAATGTTTTACGTGTACCATTATGAAATTTGCTCGTCCAGTGTTTCACTTTAAAATGAGGCAGACTTTTTATACCCAGAAGAAAAAAACATGGCATGCATAAAATGTGAGCTTCAACTCCAAATCCTCAGCCACAGTTGTTTTTTCCAAAAAATCATGATTTTTAGTAATTTTTGGGAAACATTAGAGATGAAGACATTTCTTGACACCATGATATATGTACATAACCTGTATTAAATGGCAAACTGCTTAATGGTCATGGAAAAATATAACTAGGGGCAGTTTATAAAATCGATTGTCATAGAGGTGATTAGGTTAGGTAACCAAATACATGTATAAACAACCACCATTGTACAGGTTACTAAATTTACTGACAGTAAAGTTAAAGTTTAGAAATCCTGGGGGACAGAGTTTGACTTTGTGAAGCCCATTAACAATAGTAAGTATTTTATTCTTTGAATATGCCACAAAAATGTTACATGGTTCAGGAGTATACAGTTCTATTGATGTAACAGAATCACCCAGTATGAAGACAATGTATGACCTCAGAGGTAGCTTAGATATAGAAACAGTATAATTAACATGGCAGTTGCATGTTTGACACTCACTCACAGCAGTGCATAATTAAGAAGACCATTTTGTACACTAAAAACTTATCAGCTAGGTTTACTATCCCGTCTTTGAAGAATGCAGATATGAACCATAATCCTGCTGGTTACATTACTATGTTGTGATGGGTTTTTCAATTAATATGAATGTTTAAGGGTAATTATGTTTTTCAGCTATAGAGTTTACTACTGCTGATATACCAAAGCTGAAAGAACAGGGAAATGCCAAATTCAAAAGAGGGGACCATCAAGGTGCACTAGAAGCTTTTAGCAGAGGCATCGGGGTCTTTAAAGAGAATGGAAGTCAAGTGCCTGCAGGAATGACAAAAAGAGATATCGCTGCTTTATATGAGAATTGAGCAGCAGTTTTTCTCAGCCAGAATCAATTTCAGGAAGCTCTTGATGATGCTGTGATGAGTGTGATGTATGACGAACATTGGCATGAGGTAGAGGCTGTTTTTTTTTTGTTTGTTTGACATGTTAATTATAATTATTCCAGTAGCATTGGCTGTAGTATCAGTAATGTTAAGATCCTGAATGAAAGTTAATGCACACTTCATACCCAAAGATGTCTCACAGATTGAGAGGAGACAGTATCTTCTAGAATTATGTTTTGTTCTCACAGACTTAGATAGTTCAACTTGTCACAAAAAAGTTATGTTTTCTTCATCGTCAGACTGGTGCCATCTGTACCTGATTTTGTAGAATTATTGCAGAGTTGCATTTAAATTAGCATACTGAATTATATTTAAGAAAATCTGAAAATTAAACAGCTTGTGGGACAAAATTTCAAAATTGGCACTTTCAGTCGGAAATAGGGAGAAAGGTATACAGCACCAGTATGATAGACTGTCAAATGAAAATATATGTAGTTTCTTACTTTAAACCCCCCCCCAAAATACCCCTCAAGATAAGAAATATTGGTACGTGTAACATGAAACACTTATGACATGTTACGTATATGCAATTTACTTACTTGTGTGTTAGTTTTTAAATTCTTTTTTATTTTATATTTTGTTTCATTACATTTAATTGTACAGTGGTCCCCCTCTTATATGGCCACCCCTTATGCACCGGGAGAGTGGCCTTATAAGACAGGTGGCCTTTCCAGAGGGGGACTAAATTTTTTGTGAGAAGTATATGTCATGTACATAGTAAGAAAGCTACATTCTTCAAAGCATTTAATATCTTCGCTTAAAAGTAACATTAAATTAACATCTTAATATCTTCGTTTAAAAGTAACATTTAATTAACAATTAAATTAGTAAATGTAACATTAATTATTTAAAGGTTCTTCTTGTCATAACAATAGACTTTATTCAACTGAATATACATTAATAGTTCTTATTCTTGGCATAAGCGTGATATGTGAACGGGTGTTGTTGTCATGCACATTGCAAAACCATTCAGAAACGTCATTTAAATCTTGGTACATACATAATTCTCTTTCTATTTGCTCCATTTTCCCACTGCTGCTGAATAACCTCCTTATCGGTTATGATGTTGTTTATTCAAGTGTTTTCAACATAAAATTGTTTTATTCGAGTCTTTTCTACCTAAAATTGTTCGGCAAGTCCCCCCTCCCCGCCTCACCCAATGTCGTCTGATAGAATAACCTACTTTTTTCTAAAATAATCGTCTCCATTTACGTGATGACATGTTAATGTTTGGTATTTATTCAAATGTTGCTAACTGCATGCGATTTAATTATGCAGACGAAACTTGTGTAGAGCAAACGAAATGCCTTCTTCATAGAGGAAGCGATAAATGTGTTGTCACATGAATTTTCGGTCTTTGTCTGGTATCTTGTTTTGTTCAAGTTTAATTTCTCTGTGTGTGTCTGCACAAAATCTATTTTTAGCCTATGCTGACCCTGCTATGATCTTGACAATTACGTCCGGTTGTAATCATCAGTATTGCCAACTACAAGACTGATAAAACAATTTTTCTGCATTTAAACAAAATGCCATGTGTTTTTAAAGGTAGCGATCTTGTCACGCGATTCATTAGTTGCAGTCTGGTACCCTACTGTGTTTACATTTCTTTACACTAAGTGAGAGAAGCCAAAATGACTTCGATATGTACGCAGATTTGACCTCGCGGCCGTTAGGATTTGTAAACTTGACAGTTATTGTCAGTAATAATAGCCACTAATTATGAAAGTGAACAAGCTCAACATCCTACTAAGGGAAGCCATAAAGGCTATCAAACCATTTTCCCGCTGACTTGTGTAATGTACATCAATACCGCCACTTCTCAGCTGTTACTACTGTTCAATAATTGTAACCTTAACAATTATCAAAGTGACTAAACTAGACATCTCATGATAACACAGCAGTAAGGCTAATCGGATTACGTGTACTTACCTTTTTGTATGGATTAAAATTTGAGTCTTTCTCAGCTTTATGGAATAAATGTGACTTCTCGTGGGGCGTAAATGATATATTAACCTTAGTGGTACATTTACTTTAGTCAACACTTCTTTCAGTAACGAAAATCTGACATCAGGAAACAGAAATCGGATTACTTAACACATGTTATGAATAAAATACTGGTTCTGGATACATATTACAAAATAAAATGTGGCCGCTTGTGAGGGGTAAATTTTATAGTTTTGCATTAATATGCTGGCCGCTGGTCGCGTTAGCGGGGTGGCCTTTTGTGAGGGGTACTTTTGAACACAAACTTGTCGGTGCCAACAGATTCTGGCCATAAGGAGCAGGTGGCCACTGGTCAGGGGGGTCGTTCAAGAGGGGGACTACTGTAATGATTATTTTCACGGGATTTGATATTTTTGAAAAAAATATCAGTCTGACTAGAACGTAAAAGTAAACTTAAGTGCTATTTTTAGCTCACTTTGGTTCATAGATTTTGTAAACATCGAGTGAAAACGATTGGCTATTACCAAGGTCATGTTTGGCCCACGTGTTAGCTAAATTGTAAACAGCCTTTCTTTTTTATTTCTCCAGCGTGAGAATCTGATTCTTAGATAGGGCTATTCTTCCCTACGTGTAAATGGCATTTTATTTACTGCGCTGTTCAAATTAGAGGTCACGTAACCTGTCATGTGAGCCACCATGTGATCTAAAATCACTTACAACAGCCAATTTGTAGTAGATTTAGTCGGTTGTATTTTAAACCTTGAGGGCTGAAGAGGTTTTTATTGTTGTTGCCAGCTTGTTCTGAAGTTCATCTATTTTTTGGAATTGAATAATTTATTCTCAAGAAAACTACACAAGTGCCATTTTTTAATAAAAGTTGTGGGACAGAGACATACAGTGGAAATTTATTCTGGAATTCTAAACGGGAACATTATAAATTGTTATTCAATGAGGATCTGTTGCCATCAGTACAACGACCTCATCTGACATCATCGCCTTCCATGTTGGAACTTCATAGAGATTTGAACCTGGATTCAGTTAGAACTGTTTAGCGATAGGACTTCTATTTTTCAATTATAGGATTAAATTTTGGATTATATTCACAAACCCTAAGTCCTATTTTATAATTTTACCTTGTGTTCTAGGGAAATAAATTATTTTGTTAAAATTTACAAAGCTTGTTGACTTCACTCTTTTCTTTTCTTACATTTGTACGAGCCTACACGTAACAGATACATGTAGGTAAAAATAGCACCAGAAGAGAAAAAGAAGATACATATGATTCATGAGAAAAACTGATTTTTATGGTTGTTTTTTTTGGGGATAAAAATATGTTGAAGGAATTCATGGTTCCAGAATTGAAGGAATACATCTACCATTTATTCTACTTTGGTCCATATTTTTACTATGTACAGGTGTGTATAGGCTTACAGGAAGATGTAATATGAAAAAAAATTATTTTTGCAAACACATTATCTGTTCATTACAAGGTCTTTTCCTCAGGGCTGTCAAGATTCCCCAAAATGTATGCTAAGATTTCTAATAAAGATACTCACTGGTTAGCATCTGAGCATCAGTGGCTCAATTCAGCTGAAACTTTTATATGTTATTACTGCATACCTAAGCTTTGTACCCATATATGCCACGGTTCCATGTGTTGGTTTGACACAGATAACAGGACATATTCTGCAGAATACATGTAAAACATTTTTGGATGCTTAAAAGAGTCTAGACATGATTGAAGATGTTGCTATGTTTTATCATGGTAGTAAAACAGGATAGGTGTAATAACAGTGGTATGTGAATTTTGTTTTCAAAATTATGGGACATAGGACTTGCAAGATGGTAGCATATTTAATAATTCTTCAGTGATACTTGTATGCTTGTTGAGAAAATCCATGAACAACAGTTACAATATTTAGCCAGATATCGATCATGCCTTCTCAAATAATTTGAGCATCTATGTTGTCTGTAATATTTAGACCAAAATTTTGTAAGAATGCCTTTTCTAATAATAAACACATCCAGGATTGATCAAAATTATTTTTCCACTTGTCCAGGACAATTATGAAATTAACTTGTTTCAGTCCTCCCATTTGACTCATTCCAAACTTTAAATGAATTAATTTGATTTTATTTGGATGTATGTATTTAAGCCATACAAAGAACAAACTGATACAATATCGCTCAACAAGTGTTTTTTGAAAGGGCTTAATCAGAGTTTCATATATATATACATGTTTTCTATATGGTAGCTCCTTTCATCAGCAAGAATGGAATGGAATTCAGATTTTCACTAGCTTCTCATAAGATTTTATCAATTGACAGAGAAAGGTGTCTTGCACCGAGTCTGTGCTTGTAATTAAGGCCAAGTTCTCCAGTGGCTGACAAAGCATACATGTCAGAAAATGGTTTTCAGTAAGAAAGCTAGGGCATAGATTATAATAATAAGAACTCTCTTATTTCTACTAATTCTCCTACTTCACATGTATAGTCTCGGCCAGTCAGAATGTGTCTGCCACAACACGGCACATGACTAGTACTTATGCCCTTGAGATCCATTGGTCTTACGCAGAGATTGATGGGAAAAACCTTGGTCATAAAAGCACGTGAGGGAAACACATGAGTAGTTTGAATGATACTTAACACCGTAGAAACACTGAAAAGTATGATGGTGGGCGAATTGTGATTCACACTTACACAAGGAATTTGGCAGTGGAATTACTCTATATTTGGAGACGTGATGTGAAGATATTCACATCAGAACTTAATTCTTTATCTCAGAAAACGAATATACTCTGCCAAATAGTGTAAGAGGACTTAAAAGAGGCCAAAACACAAGGACCAGAAAGACCAATTTGGACCAATATTCACATTGGGAGACAGACCTGTACGAAGTAAGTGCCAATTACAATCAGCCAGATTAACTATATTAATAATCAAAAGTCACTAAACGTGATAATAAAATATTTGTACAGTTACTTATTATGCCTAGCAACCCTACAAGCCCTTTTTATCTTTACGTATGTATTAAAATATATCCCATATTGTTGACCATTGATATAGGCATGAATCACTGAAATTTAATATTTAATGCTGAGACTTGTGAAAATTATTTTTAAATGAGCAACACATTACTTATATTTTATAACATCAGAATTTATTACAAGTACACGCAATATAATAAATTTTAAATACTGTTAATTCATCACTAGATTTATTTTTTTGAAGTGTTCTGTTCAGGTGTAAATTTGGTTGCTTAACCCAATATGCAGTAAAAAAAATAGTTTGTCCAGTTAAGAATGCAGTTACAATTTTTTCAAAGAAGAGCCTTCATTTCACAGATTAGACAAAATGTTGTAATTGTCATTGAAATTTAATATATATTTTAGTAATAAACATATCACAGATCTTTTGAGTGTGGCTTTTTGAAAATCACCTGATTAGTGTGGCTGAGTGAAGATCTCCTAACCAATAGCTGGAAATGACATGCTGAAATTTAGAACATCATAGTAGAAAGCACATAATACAAAAATAACATTGCATTACTATTTTGATTTGCTCATTATAGGACAATTAAATATATGCAGAACAACTGTGAGAACATGTACGTATTTAAACCTTAAGATAAAATGTTTAAAAAATTTAAAGAACTGGTGTCAGTGGAGACATTTGTGAAAAATTTGTTCCTGATTGATGTGAAAATCAACGGTGTGCAACAGTTCATTGCTAGAATGCCAAATATACATGGACATAGTGTTTTCAAATAAAGGATTGCAGTTTTATGTCTATATCTGCAGATGGTAGAACACATTCATTGAAAGCTTTTGTAGCAAGTATATTTTGTTAATGCACAACAGAAGATGTTTGCCAAATGTTATAATCGAAAACTACCTCGGAGAATCAGAATAAAACTCTCTAGAATTTAATTGTTGTACTTTTATTTTATGAAACAAATCTTGTGAAGAAGTTTGTACGATGAATTTTCAGGAATATTTCATAAAAATAATGGTATAGAAATGTCCTGAACATTTTCAGTAAATATCATAGTTGTTCTTCAAAGTTTTTGAATTGTTCATGAACGAAGTTCATGACATTTGAAGAACTTTTTAAAGTTATAATGGTTCATAAAAGTTCATCATTGTGTTCATGAACTTCAGGTACATGATTCATCAAAATTCTTGAAGTGTTCATGAACTTAGTTGAGGAACTTTCCTGAATGTTTGTTCATGAACTCAAATGATGAATTGATAATGAACATTTCAAGAACATTCATGAACATTCAAGAACAGTTCATGATTGTTCATGAAGTCATGAATTTGTTTTCGCAGGGGAATAGAGTCCGGCCTTATATAAATAATAATTAATAATCGATGAACAAATGTGTGTGCATATGCACCCATGTTTGTGTGTGTGTATATGTGTGTGTGTGTAATCAGCTACAGTTCGCTTTTAAAATGTCACAATATATGTTCTAAATCTTATTACAAACTGTCATTGCAAAATTGAAAACACACCAAGTAATATACAACTTTATTTAGACTGGGATAATTTCTGTTGTCCCTTCCTAGTAATATTTTGTGTATAAGTTGTCAGAATAAATTAAAAATAGAACATTTCTCTTCTAGCAAATCTGACATACATCATTGCACACAAATACACACACATCTTCTCTCTCTCTCTCTCTCTCTCTCTCTCTCTCTCTCTCTCTCTCTCTCTCAGCCATGTGTAGGTTTAATACCAAATTCAACCCATTGTAAATAAGAAACAGTACACATAATAAAGATAATAATGACCCATTTGTTTTAATGGAAA
>JAECUM010024878.1:0-60550 GCA_016617855.1 Megalonaias nervosa | reverse complement strand
TTGAGAATACTCCCTCTCTCTCTTACACAAACACGATTACAAAAATTTAAATGAAACATCATCCTTATTGTTGTTGATTTAGCATCCCTTTGGTAAGCAAATACAAATAAATTGTTTCCAAATAAATTAAAATATTAATCTATTTTTGTAATAACATAATCATGTTGTCAAGGTTCACTATAATCTCCCTTCTGATTTCTTTTAGAATGGTTCAGGGTATTACACTGATTTTTAGTAAGTTTCATACAGATATCGTGCTTGAAGCAGGAGTATCAGTAAGGCAATGAAACCAGTTGTTTGATTGTAAAATACTGGCACTGAAACAACCTCCAACACCGTGACCATGACTGCTAATTCTGCAGTCCTACAAAAATCGTTCAAAATGGTACATGTATCAATGAAATCAAAATGTAGAGTCTGCACGTAGAGAAGTGAATTTACTCAACACCACTGAACTGAAAATGTGTTTACTCTTCTAATGTCTTTATTACTATCTTGAAGTTTGAAACATTCTTCTCTCTCTCTCTCATACACACTTAAGCATACTTATCTCAAATGGGTAATGATTTTGGGGTGACTGAATTTTATAAAATGGAATATTTGCTAAAAGTGAAAGTAAAATTGAATGTTGACCTTAATTTAAATAGAAGTAAAATAATCAATGCCATTAATTAAATTAAATAGTATGAATAGTATCTCACATGTCCAGATTCAGCTTCAAAGCTATATGAGATTATCACTGTAAAATTACAAGGATTAAACCGTAATGGAACCAAGATTCCTAAACACAGAGTTGTAAGTCTGGGACATCACTAGCAGTTTGGGATGTCACTAGCACTTTGGGACATCACTAGCAGTCTGGGACATTGCTAGCACTTTGGGACATCACTAGCAATTTGAGACATCACCAGCAGTTTGGGACATCACTAGCAGCCAGGGACATCACTAGCAGTTTGGGATATCAGGTTTGGGAGATCACTAGCAGTTTTGGACATCACTAGAAATTTGGGAAATCACTAGCAGTTTGGGACATCACTAGCCAATGGTCATCAAACCACTTCATTCACATCAACCCTTGGCATATCTGTCTAGCTGAAACAGGATCTACTGCTCTAATATCTGACTGGATGCAGCTGAAAGAAACTGATCCAATCAGATCCCTTTGTTACATTTAAAATGGTGAGTGTTAATAAAAATCACAGCAGCCTCTGAACATGACACATATCACATGTAAGTTTCTCCAATTTAAAACTTTTAAGCAACTTTTAATTCTCAGCCAATTCCTTTGGACATAGTGGAAATCACCTAACCGAATACCAAACAGGTCACATAATGAGCTCTCTGATTAATTTATTTCACTTGTTACACACAAGGACTCTTTTATTTGCAAGAGGGTACTTGTTCAAAACATCAATTCAGCTAGATAAATATGTCTAGGGGTTGATGTAGAATGAAGTGGACCAATAATCCTTGCCTTGCAAAGATGAGTTTAGGACTGCATCTTGTGCTTGAAAATTGCAATGAACATGAGGCCTTTATTCAAAATTGCTATGAACTTTAGGCCTTTGTTCATAACTGCAACAAACTTTAGGCCTTTATTCAAAATTGCAATGAACTTTAGACCTTTATTCAAAACTGCTATGAACTTTAGGCCTTTATTTTAAAATTGCTTTCAACTTTAGGCCTTTATTCAAAACTGCTATGAACTTAAGGCCTTTATTTTAGTAAGGCTTATGTTTGTCTATAGTAATTACATGGCTATCCAAGAATTTCAAACCTTGTACAATACTTGTACTAATGTCTGTTTGGAAATGACTAACTACTAAGGTTTCCCAAGAGGGGCATGAGGTAGCAACTGAGAACATAGAAATACAAATATTGCCCTTTCAGATTACTGTCTTCACAAATTCCTTCTGTTTTAACCAATGTGTTTGAAATTAAATTTCAAAACCAGGTGTACTTCAGGCCATCATCTGCTGAAACAAATATAAAAAAGTTTAAGAAAGCAAGCAGGTGGCAGTTTTTAAATTCTGATATCATCAAGAAATGGTGTTACAGTATTTGGATATAAAATCTGGACTTACATTCTGTTGTATACAGTGATCCATCACTTTAATGCTGTTCAGGGAAGCCATAAAAATGTGCCCTGATATAGACAATATCACCTTATAATGGGGTACATCACATACCTCACAATAAGTGTTAAGCAGATCCATAAAGGAGCACCTTGATATAGATATGGTCAAAATAATGACGTAGAACATAGTGATCCCTCACTATGACAATATTCAGGGGAGGAAGTCACTTTATAATGTGGTAGAACATAAAGGGATCCCTCACTATGACACTATTCAGGGAAGCCAAAAAACTATATCTTGACACAGGCATGGTCACTTTATAATGGGGTATATTATACAGCAGTCCCTCACAACAACAGGGGCCCTATGTGGCTGAGTGGTCTAAAACACTCACCTTAAATGATGCTACAATCAGGGATGTGGTACTAAAACCACCAACACACTTTAACCAAAAATTTAAAGGTGAACCAATTTTGTGGTTACAGTACCAACCCCTCCCCCCACAGCAATGATGTTCATGACCATACTTATGTTATATCAGGGACAGTGTTATAATGAGGTGGTCTACAGTGTGAGACATTATTAACATGTCAATTACATTAAAAATTTGTATCATAATTTGTCTTAATCTGATTGTTAACATGATATGCAATCTAATTAATATGTTTTTTCTGTCTAACAAATTATGTGGTAAATTTATGCCATATAACAAATTATGTACTGAATATACCTATGCAGCCAACTTTAAACAGAATTGTCCCAGATTACATAATGCTCCAGCAGATCAGGGTCTTTGCTGTTGATTCTGATTTTGATTTCTAGCAAACAGCATAGCATCACATAGCACCAAACAGCATAGCCCTGGCATAACACAGAATATTATTGATCTGTAATAGCATTGACCTGGCATAGCACAGAACTGCATAACTCGGGCATAACACAGAACATCATGGATCTGTAATAGCACTGACCTGGCATAGCACTGAACTGCATAACCCTGGCATAACACAGAATATCATGGACCTGTAATAACATTGACCTGGCAAAGCACAGAACTGCATAACCCTGGCATAACACAGAACATCAAGGATCTGTACTAGCATTAACCTGGCATTGCACAGAACGGACATATCATAGAACAGCATAGAAATGGCATAGCCTAGAAGAGCATAAATCTGACATAGCAAAGAGCAGCATAGACCTGGCATAGCTCTGAAAATAATGGACTTTGTATAGGATAGAAAAGCATGCTGTGTTCAGGTTTGTACACGGAATAAGTAAAATAATCTTGGAGTTTGTGAATTTATAACTAATGCACTGGATTTCATCAAAAAGTTGGGAAGTAATGGAAATATATATATATAAATTTAATTGGTGTAGTGAATCCTTGAATATCTTTCTATACTAAAGCATGCATTCATAATTAATTATTGCATGTATGTAAATAAAATAAGTTAATGGATCACTTATTTGATAATATTTGAATGCACTGCCAAAAAATATAGCATTTTTCTTTTAAAATGGGAATGCATCTGACTTGGACAAGATTTCTTTCTTACAAATGCACCAACCTGACACCTTAATTTGTTGTACTGCTGCACAGTTTTAAATTTATTTGAAACTTAATTTAGATGCAAACAAAAGTTTGATTTTGTATATGTTCCTGTGTTTTCTTCAAAGCTGTAGTACTGTTAAATATGAACAAGACACCAAATATGGTTCACTTCTCCCAATTTGATGAGAGCATAGTGACCTATTTTTTTCAGGCAGTGGTATTATAAATGCAAGTTGGAGCCCTGGGTGGCCTAGTGGTCTCAGGTTCTTGCCTTTAAAGATCATGCACACATCTCACCACTCTCCAAGCAAGTTCCAGTCTCTGCTCGACCAATGTGATATATGACAAAGCTCGCCAGTACCTTCAGATGTGTCAGTGGTTCTTCCTGGGATCTTCCCAGGTACTTCATCCACCATCCAAATAGCCTATCATGTCCTGAAAAATGGTTAAAGCTTACAAAACAAAATACAAACAAACAAACAGTAATGCTTAGTCTGTCTTGAAATAAATTATCAACTCAGATATTTCTTGACATTTTCTACAGAAACAATTGATTTATCCATTCAAGATGACACAGTTTGGTTTGTCCATTCAAGATGACACACAAAACTCCGACAAGATATCTACAGGGGCTCCAAGTCAGGTTAATTGTGAGAAATATACTAAATTTGTCCTCCAAATGCATCAGATTCTAAACCTAACCATTCTCGGTGGCTGAAATATCTTCTAACAACTGGAAATCAAAATACAAATAAGTTTATGAAATTTTTTGGATTCCAAAGTCTTAATGCCAGTCTAAACACAGCTAATATCTACATAGTTTTGTATGTCTGGAAACAGCTCAAGGATCTCAAAATTTCTCCGTTTTAAAGTTAAGTAAACACAATGGGATATGCCTTTTCCAGATCCATTAATTAAGAGACTAGGAGAATTATTTTAAACTTTTGGGGACATCTTACTTTCAAACAAGCAACCTAGATGGAGATTTTGGCCTAAAATTGAATTTTTTTAAATTTTACAAAATTAAAATATTTTAAAATATATCAACATGGAATGATATTGGTCTATACAAATAATGATTTATTTGTAAAAATGAATGCTTGGTTTAAAAAAAAAAATTAAGCACAGAAATGGCATCTCTTTAAGGTCTCACTACACAAATTAAGTCGAGCAACAGCTATTTCATCAAATTGCATTTCATATGAAAAGTTATATCCAACATACTGGATTTCAAAAAATATGTTCAAAAATTAAAGAAATTATGAACTTAATTAGTGCAGTGAAGCCTTAAATCAATGTTTTGTCACCAAAATAAAACCTGATTACCAGTTTGGCCTGTTTCATTTTGGTGAATCCAGGTATAGAGAATTAAAAATAGTACTGATCACACTCAGTGTCCTGCCAGTGGAGTCAAGTTCCTTGCCCAAGGATAAATCATAATTGTCAAGTCTGGGCTGATCCAATGATGGTAATGCCTTGCCACTGATCCACTGCATTTGTCTCAGTTTCTCTTATATGACTGTATGTACAGTTGGGCATATTCGTCTTGGAGCATACTACTCACCATAGGAAAAGAAGCTCACTGTAACCTACATTCCATATTACAAAGATTAAGTTCAGTTTTTGAACTAAGCTCAGTTTATCTGACACTACTGTATGTACGGTCACCTTGGAGGGTATTGCTCACTACAGGTATAAACAGATCACAGTGAACTATTTTTCATGATTAAACCATGATGTTAAGATTTTGCATATAGCACAGTTTCTATTGCACTGTGTAGAATCATGCAACTTGATGGGTGTATTCATCTTGGAGCATACTACAAACCAAAACCAAAAGTAGCTCATTGTGACATAATTTCCATACAACAGTGATTACGTTTCTGCATTTAACTCAGTTTATTCTGACACTAGAGCAGGATACCATGAACTATTTTGTACTGCAGTATTTCTGTTTTAAAAAATTCTGTCTGTCAACAGCTATAAAAATATCTTGCTCTGATTTATAGGAAAACACCACCATACAATATCCATTATATTTTCTGAAATAAAAGCTTGCATCCCCCACCCCTGAAAAGTAAAATGGTCAGCACCTTATAGTCAATGAATGCACTGTGTCTATGTTAATTGTTGCATCAGTTGTCATCTAAAGATTGTAATAAAATGGGATGATTAAGCTTACAATGTAGCTGACACCCTTTAAAAGACATTATGCTGTTATTACTGGGCTTGTTGATAAAAATAGGAAATATTGACACTGAAGCCTGCAATTTGCTAGCCACATTATTAATTTTACTGGCAGGGAAACTTTGAGTGGGATTCCAACACCTTGGAAAAATATTTATCAGAGAGGTTTATTTAACGTAAACCACAATTAATCAACAAATGAAAAAATATTTAGGGATTACGTAAAATTCAAACAGAAAACAATTGCTGTCCTGAAAATCTTTGGATGATTCACAATCTTATAAGGTAATACATGTGCTTAGCACAAAACATGCTAGTAAATAACTAAAAGCTGACATTTTTCCAAAAAAGTTTCCAAAAATTTGGATTTTGGCCTGGATATCTTTCACAACATCCCATTTTTGACCACCATTCTGGCAAACATGACATGTCAAACATTTAATTGAATCATCATTAACATAATTATGTATGTAACCTTCAAAATAATTTGTGACAAAATACAACTGTTTAGTAAATGAAATAACTTTTTTAATTATTTTGTCATGTAAAATAAAAACATGCTGTTAATATCACTACATTCATAACAAGATTACTCTGGATTTTGCATATATTCCTTACTGACAGAATCTACTGAGGTACTGGTACAGTGAAAAAGCACCATGGTAAGTAATATTGGAAAAAATACCGGAGTAAACAGGTTTAGCAGTAATACTGCACACCTCTACCTGACAGTGGTGTATGTACAGTCATGAAACAATGGATGTATTCAAGTCTGAGGGTGCTAGTCATATGGGCAAATATAGTTTAACATGACCAATGATACATGCTCCAACATGAAGTTTCTACATTTAGCTCAGTCCTCTGGATAATGCTGTATGCACTGTCATAAAATTTCATAGGTTTATTTATATTAGAAATATTTAAATTACCTCAACTGCCTGCTGTTAAGGTCACAGTGATCTATTCTTCCTCAAGTGACTATATAAGGTTTCTCGATTATGTCACAGTGGAGCAGGTGAGACATAATATTCTTTTGAATTCTTTTTTTTTATAAAGCATCAAAGACATACCTCGTAGCCACCAACCTATCTGCAAAAATGAAACATGTTCCTCCCTTCTAGTCTGTCAAAATTCTGAACCTTGGATGTGCAATCTGTCTTTTTATATAATAAATGGCTCTGCACTTGACATACTCATTGAAAAACAAACTTGCCAACAAGTTTATGCTGCCATCTTGTGGAACTTTGTTTACCAGAGATACAGCTTAGTCAGAACATCATCATAATGCACATGGTATCCACCTGCAGAAAATCTGTTACTTCACCGATTTGGTAAAAATTCTGCCGCTGTTATTGATACCACCACAGTTCCAAATAAAAAGTCAAAATCAACTTCATTCTAGTTATCACTATCCTATTCATAAACATGGTGATCTGTGTCCACCATCTTTTTGACAGAAGTAAGATTTTCACTAGCATACAGCCGCAATATTATTTACACTGATGTCTACTGTTGACAACATAGTCTGCTGGCAAAATAAGCCTGCTGTAGTGCTTTTTTCAATGGTTTACTGTTACAGTGATTCAGAACTGGTATCAATTGGCCTATCACTCACAGTATTTCTTCCACATTCTTTGCAAATGCTTAGTGCATAGCTGCCAACCCCCAAGTACAAAATTACTGATTGCTTATGACAAAAATACTTTTCAGGACCAAATATTGATTTTTAAAAATTTTAATGCATATGTAACTACTTACAACATATACAACCATCAGTAAGGTAGGACAGTGCCTTACATAATTATTTAATGTCAAAGATGCATGTGTTGCACACTTGCACCTTCTGGACGGGCACCCTGTTCCATTCGGGTGCCCATTCAGAAGGTGCAAGAGTGCAACACACTCAGACACAGGCTGTTTATAGGAGCCTTTTCCAAACCTTGTTTATTTTTTTCAGTTATTATCGATTCCAATATACCAACTTTCATTGATAATCTCAATTCTGTGCGATTTTCTTACTGAACTGTTTTCTTCTAGCATACGAGTAATCCTTTGCGATTTTACTGTCTGGAAAATGTGTGCAAAATAAATCGCCAGCAACACTAGTAACTGAAAGAGGGTTCATTTCTAAAAGAAATTTTATAAACTGAATTTCAATCGAATTACATCAAGGTTCTCTCTGGTATTTATATACATCCAAGTTCAGGCTGAGTTGTCTATGATGAAGCAGCAAGCTGATGTTTATTAGCTTTTTCGTGCTCTTGTATTTCATGTGCGCCTCCACGCCCAATAGCGAAATCACATTACACAATTTCCAAAACGTAAAGTCTCTCCTTTACTAGATGATTTCACAAATCTAAACAAGACAGCACAATTGTCCTTTCAGTTCTGTTTTCTTGTCTTTTCTGGTGAAAATTCTGAATATTCTGCTTCCTATTCAACATGATTAGAAGTTGAATATTACAAAGATGAGACACAGTGGCAGCGGTAACTGTTTGCGAAATCCAATATGGCAGATAAAGACAGGCATGGTAGCCTCGATTTCGAATGAACCAATCATATTGTAGAATTGTATTCCTATATACATGCGATACATTTCTATCAGAATGGAACAGAGTGCCCGTTCTAAACTGAAAATTGCAAGGAAATTTTTTTATTATTTTGTTTTAATTAAAAAACGTATTTTTGCAATAAAAAACGTACACCCATATTCAGGTCCAAAATACGGGACAAATACGGAAAAAACGGGACAGTTGCCAGCTATGGCTTAGTGATTGACAGAGATTTAATAACCAATTAAAGTCATTATCCTAATCCATATTTTTATGGTACCTACATACAGACAGGTTTTGTTTGACCATAATTATATAAATCCCACATAAAGACCTTGGTAAAGTCATCCATATACAGCATGCATAATAACAAAGATATAATCACTATGTCATGCTGAGGTTGCAAAAGTGATTTGCACATACTTCCTGGATTGCATACATTAAATGTTTTCATCCCATGTTCCCAAGTTTGTGCAACAATCTATTTATTATTAGCAACCGACACAGCATAAAGTAATTAGTGCATTTAATCTTATGGATAGACAAAATTTGTGTCTCCCAACAATAATGATAACATTTCTAAAGGTCTGACATCTAGATGAATTTCAACACATTGGCCTCCACTGTCGAATGTGACATGTGGAAAGTCTTTTACTTATATTTCAGGATACGAATACTATTTGCAGAGCTGAACTGCGAGTTCATGTAATTCAGTAGACTCAGTAATTCAGTAGCAAAGTAAGGATCAGGAACTAGACTACAATGAAATCTACATCAACACTGGATGCATGTATACTTGCTGAAGAAAATGCAAATGATCAAGAGATAGTGAATATTTTTCATACAAATAAAAAGATTTCAATATTTCTTCCTGATTGTTCATGGATGTAATGCAGGATCTTTATCCATCTTGATTGCTTGTTTTACATCCAAGACACAAAATTATGTGGCTACATAACTCCTGATCACAGATAAATTATAGCTGCCTGGTGGAAGTCACTGAGTATCACTTTGAAACAAAAATGTCAGTTTCTCCAGGAAATAATCTCTCTTCAAAATCATTGAGACAACAACTATTCCTGTCAAGACAAGTCCATACACCTGTAATCGACTCCTGGGTTTTGTAACCTGTACTGGAGGTATTGCATCAGGTGGCTCAAAACTACCTGTTGATAGAACCTAGATAAAAGAAATTATTATTATTATTATTATTATAATAAAACTTTACAGTGTGTTGCATATCATAGCCATGCCCCCTGCCCCAAGAACATAAAAATAAAATGTAGTTCTGTTACTAGCATCCTTATACAGAGTATAACTTTTGAACCAATGAATACAGTTTAATGAAACTTTTGCCATTTATATATAATGACTAGATAGTGTTACACACCACATCCATGCTCAATGCCTCAAGATCAAGGTCGTGGCAAGGGAAAAACATAATGAAAATCAGTAATCTCAGTCCATGTACAAAGGATAACTTTTGAGCCAATGAAGATATTTTAATTAAACTTTTTGCCTGTTATATATCTTGACTTGACAATGTTTAACATATTCACCAGTCATTTTCCCTGTCTCAAGGTTATGTGTTGTGTGTGTGTGTGTGTGTGATTTGGATTTTTAACATAGCTTTAAACAAATTTCAGTCATATCGCTAAAATGTCTGCAGTGTGTTAGGTTATAGTGATGTCTAGCACTTGGGCATCATGCTGCAGACATGTAGCATCATGCCCCACCCAGTCACATTATCCTCACACCAGGCAGACCAGTACTAACAATAACCACTTAATGCTGAATGCCAAGTGAGGAACTGCAAGTACCGATTTTATAAGTCTTTGGTATGACAGGGGTTCAAACCCATGATCTCTGGCATCCATGCCAGACACTCTAACCACTTAGGCCACAGGAATGGTTGTCTCAAGGTTAAAAGTGACATCAAGGGATAATGTAAGATAGTGGCCTGTTTCCTTGTTCAGGTGGTCACTTTTTAAACCTATGGGTATGATGCATTCACCCAGATCCACACCTCATCATACAGTAGTGAAGTTCTGAATAAATGTCAAAGTCATTAGCAGGAAAGGTCACAACATAAGCATATCATATTCTGCCTGTGGTACTCTTGTTATTATTATTATTATTATTATTATTTTTATTATTACTTTTTAAGTATTATTATTATTCAAAATGTCTTCTTCAGACAAAAGTATTAAAATGGCTATGTTATGGCCATGTAAAAAAAAAAAATTTTAAGGAGCAGCATTCATTTTTAAAACAAGATACAATGAAGTGTGTGTGTGTGTGTGTGTGTGTGTGTGTGTGTGTGTGTGATTTGGATTTTTAATGAAGCTTTAACAATTTTTCAGTCATGACTGCAGTGTGACAGTTCATAATGATGTCTAGCACTGGGGCATCATGCTGCAGACATGTAGCAACATATCCCACCAGTCACATTATCCTAACACCAAGCTGACCAGTCCTAACACTAACCTCTTAATGCAGAGTGCAAAGCGAGGCAGCTGCTAGTACCATTTTTACAAATCTTTGGTCTGACTTAGTCAGGGTTCAAACCCATGACCTCCTGCATCCAAGGCAGAAGCTCTAACCTATTAGGCCACCGGAGCAGTCATTAGCAGGAAAAGGTCACAACACAGGCAAATGATATGCTGCTTGTGGTACTCTTGTTATTATTAATATTATCAATATTATTATTAGTTTTAATCATTATTATTCAAAATTATTTCTTCAGAGAATGGTATTTTAATGGCTATATTGTGGCCATGAGAAAAAGAAAATTTTAATAAACTGAATTCATTTTTTTAAACAGGATATAATGAAGTGATAAATAGTGCAATTCTTGCCAAATTTAATACAGAAATCAAACATTTCTGAAATTAACTGTGTTTAAAAAATACATGCTAAATATACATTCAAAGTATTCATGGTAACCTAACTTGCAAACCCTTTGTGAACATGCTCAATTTGGGCTAAGTATATAAAAAAACAGACTTACCAAACAGAAGTCCTCATTAACCAAACTGAGTCAATAAGGTTTTAAAACAAAGGAAATATTTTTCTACATGAATATATGTGGTAATTTTACTATATGCCTTCACCTTATAAATGTAACACAACCAGTGCTAGAAGTACACCATCAAATGTCACTGAACTATATTCAGCAGTGCCTGACACATATATGAGCATGCTGTAGCTAACATAAATTTATAAACACAAAGAACTTACATCTTCCAGTTGCTTTTTGAGCCTGTGTAGTTCCTGCTCTAGTGTGCAAACATTTCCCATCAAATCCACTGTGTGCTGGTAAAGCTGCTTGGGTCCTGTTCCATCCTACACAGAGGCAATGAAAATTTGGATATACTCTAAGTAAAATAAGAGCCCAAAAGATTAAACTCGTCAGAAGATCTGTCTCTCATACTATTTACAATTACAGTGGCTTAATGGTTAGCATGCCAGATTTGTGACCAAAAGGGTGTGGATTCGAATCCTACCATCAGTGCAGTCTGCTACTCTGCCTTGGTTCTAAATAACCCACTTGTATAGCTGTGCTGTAAAAAACCAAACCAAATCTAATGTATAAATTCTTCCATCTAAAAGACATTTACAATAATATGTCTATAAAACCAGAAATAAATAATGTGGGAATCAAATTGTGTGGTTCAGGAGTCAATGGACTATCTTTTGGGCATAAAATTTATGGATTCACACTGTTTGCTTTCATGATAAGTATCCATGTCTTTTGCTGTTGCATTTTATTAATGTTTTTTCTAGTGAAAATATTCAGACTGTGTAGTTTTAACAAAATATGTCATAAATCAGAATTCAGCAATCCATTTCAAGATCATACGCTGTATCTTTAATTTTCTAGATGCATATTAACAAATTAACCAAAAACAATAACCTGCATATCTCTTCAAGAAATAGGCACAACAGTTAATTTCAAGGTATTAGTAAGCTCAGAATTTTTTTTAAATACAAAATTTCAGGTTTAGTGAAAACCTGGACATAGTACCATTTTATCACTAGCAATACCACCCACCCAACCCAATATCAATTCAAAAATATATCAAGGGGGGAATAAACCTCTTGTCTATCCATGCAAACAATCACAATGTATACGGTTTAATGACTCACTGTCTTAATGGTATGGCAAAAAGGGAACCAGTATGGAAATGAGTGAACATAAAATAGAGTACACATGGGTTTGGCTGGCTAGGATTGGTTGATAATGAAAGTTAGATTTTAGTAAAAAGAATTTTTTGAGAGCTTATCCTAGTTGCAACAGAAACAAATAGAGACGTTTTTTTTTTTTTTTGGTGATGGAATTTCAGTTCTTTAACAGACTTTGGAACTCTCATTACTGAAATCAGCATTTGGGTCTTTGGTGTGGAATTGAAAGAACATGTTTTCAAATGCATGTTGATCCAGAAAATGCCACTGCTCATATGGTTTTCTCTGCACAGAAGCTGTCATCCAGGTTTCATCAATACTGATAAATATAGGTTTGACCATGAGCACTCAGAAATTTAAAGTTACTGAATTTTTATATCACAGTGTTTGCAAAGATTTACTATGGGAAATGAATTAGTAACACGAGTCCTTAAACATCCCCTCCCTATACATTAAATCAATAAGGTCAAAACAAAGTTACATCCCCTTTTATAAATAGTAACTTTGCAAGAGCTTCATTCACATTACAACATTATGTTATCCTGTAACAAGGGAAACAACTGATACAGAAAAAAAATCCCACTATAATGTTCTGTTTAGCTCAGAAAGACTGTAACAACAATACTTTTTTGCAGTTGATTTTGATGACATTCATGAGTCATAAAAAAAACAATACATAATCTGAAAACTTCACAAATTTATATGAATTTATGGCAAGTTTTAGGTTCATGAAACATGAAAATGGCAAACAGCAAACTGTTAGGACACTGATCATTGCAAACCATTGAAATTATTGTTTCATAAAACTGACTTGAAATATGCTCTATATCCACAAGTTACCTGTGAATATGTTTGACTCTGAAGTGACTAATAGGGACTGACACCTGCCAAATTGTTCTCTAGCTGAGCAGATTAATGTAGGGTCAAAAATTACTAGTCCCCAGGAGATTTTTGCAATCAACAGAAAGACAGTACTTTAAATTTATGGCCCATTTTGGTCAGATAAATCTTGATTGCGGCACAGGAATCTCATGTTTTGTCATTAAAGTAGGCCTGTAAGTAAATATTACCCTGATAAATGCCCAAAATAGTACCCTAATAAGCCTATATGAGTTTGGGCATTTATCTGGGTAAATTTTAACTCTAGGCCCATTTTACAGATATAATGTCTGATTCATGTAAACACAGTCAAAATAGATGGCATCTTCTGAGGGCAGCCATTTGCAATACTCATTACACAGTCCGATATTATATTATCAAGTCCTGGAGATTAATATTCATGACACTCACTTCTGTGTAGAATATTCAAATGACTTGATAACCAAGAACATTGGAGCTTATATTCTGAAATGTGGGTTGGAATTTCATTATAAATTCTTACCATAACTGAATGGACCTGATTGTATCTATTTCTTCCTATCTTTTCTTCTTCTTTTCCTTGTCTTGTTAGCTTCTTTTTTTATCACTAGTCCAACAGACTCAACGCAAGCAAAATTCTGCTAATCCCTGAACATTTTTACTAGCCATGGGCAACAGGGCTAGTATAAATGTAAATTCCTGACAGTTTCTACAACCCTAATAAAAAGATAATACCAGATGCATTACACTTACCATTATGTAATACTAAAATATTTTCATACTTGCTTAAGGTCAATTAGTATTCAATTTTTCAAGAGTGATGACAGCCAAAAGACACAGCACCTGTACATTGTTAATGAGGTCACGGTTCTCCTTAACCTGGTCAGCTATGTAGCCAATTGTTGAACCAATGTATTTACTGTGTTTGGAGATATTGGCTACTATGGCAACAGCTTCAGCACAGCTAAAAAAGGAAAAAAAAATTGAGATCACAAATACAACAATAAACAGGTTCTTTCGTGCAGGAAATTTTCATTTTGATCAAACTACCCATACAAAAAGTACTCGTTTCTAACGTCATAACACAGCCAAACTTGTATTTCTTACCTGGAGATTAGCCTTTACAGATTTACAGACAGGTGCCTTTGATATGTAGATTCAGCAACACCAAGATTAAAAAATGCAAAGAAAGCATGATGGTAAAATGAATCAAAACTCAGAAAATTCAGCAGATAAAAAATATGTTCTATGTTTGTACCACAGGAACTCACTTATAAGTCAAGTCCAACTGCAAACAGTGTAGACCCTGATCTGTCATTGTATAAAGTGCCAGCAGATCAGGGTCTATGTTATTTGTTCTACTGATTACTCCTAACAAATTGCATAGACATAGATCTCCAGGCACATTATGCAATTACAGATCTGTATCTGTTCAATTTGCAATTGATCTCGACTCATAAGCAAGTATATATGGTACCCTAGATATCACATCTGAATTAAAGGTTCTGAACTTCAGCTTCCATTTTGTGCTCCAAGAAATATGAGAATACAGGGAGATGTACCAATGTATTATGGGATGGCAGATCTTGATCTGTACTGATTACAGCTTGATTAATACTGTACAAAGATAAAGATGGTATATACAGCAATTGCACGCTATAACACTATTAAAAATATAGCATGTTACAGTGATCTCTCACTATCACACTATTAAAGCAATACTATGTTACAGTGATCCCTCATTATAATACTATATAAGGAATAGTATGTTACAGTGATCTCTAACAATGAAGCTGTGGAAAGAATAGTTACAGTGATCTCATACTATAAAACTATTGAAGGAACGGTATCTTACAGTGATCTCTCACTATAACACTATGGAAATAGTATGTTACAATCATCCTGTGAATATAATGCTATTTAAGGAATAGTTTGTTACAGTGATCTCTCTCTAATGCTGTTCAAAGAATAGTACATTGTACTGATCCCTACACTATAATGCTATGAAAGGAATAGTATGTTACAGTGATCTCTTACTACAACACTCATCAAGGAAGTCACTGAAGGATCCTGTGATATATGTTAGCAGAGTTGCCAAACCTCAATTACATCAATCTGAAATCACATGCAAAAAAATCAGAAAATTGGGACAAAAATCAGTAATTTTCAAAGATGAAAATCTGTAATAAAATCTGAAATGAGCCAATTCAGAAATAAAATTTATATATACCTTGGTGTGACCACTAGAGCCTTAGATAAAAGAGAATTCACTTTCAAACAATGGTCAATATATTTTGTGTAGATCCGATGTGTGTATACATTTATCACTGTGGTTAATGTGAATGCCAGTCGCATTACTGCAATACAAAAATGACTTGCCTCCTTTTGGATGCTTTAATACATGGCCATTCTTGGGTTTGCCAAGATTTAAGCATCTGAAGATGAAATACTAACCAACTTGTTAGCAACATCCTGACAGTTTAAAGCAAGTCATTCGTATTACAATTATGGGAAATAATGTAATGAGATTCATGACCAAACCTGCCTTATAAAGGGACTACATTATATTGAGACACTTTATAGAGAGGGAGTACTGTAGTTTAATTAAGTTATGTATCTATGATATATCTATTATGACATGATATAGACAGACAGCTTGAACAAACTGCAATCAGTTAATTATCTTCAGATTCATTAAACCCACAGTGCATGATCATTATCTCTAAAATTTGCCTTAAGAAATAAGTTCATAAAGACAAATTAGAATTCAGCAATGTGACTAAAGAAATTTGTAGTTCCCATTAAACAATTTCCAGTGGGACCTTTAAAATTTTTGTTGGAAATCAATACTTGTGCATATTTTTTTAAAAAAAAAAAAAAAAGCAAGATCCAAAATGGATTATTTGCTAAAATTTAGTAAATACATAAATGAAGTCAAACACAAGAATGACCATTCAAATTTCTTAAGTCTAAACTAAAACATGTTGCTGAAATTGGAATAGTGAGAAAAGCATAAAGCTGTATGTTATTTGTGTTCTGTACTGTACAGCAGGTAGGCTAGACTTGCATTATATGTGTACTTGCATTGTACAGCAGGAAGACTGGACTAATGTTATATATGTCCTGTACTGCACAGTTGGCAGACTGCACAAATGTTATATGCATCTTGTATTGCACAGCAGGAAGACTTGACTTTTGTTATATATGTCTAGCATTGTACAGCAGGCAAACTGGACTTACATTATATTTGTCTTGTACTGCACAGCAGGCAGACTGATTTACATTATATGTGTCTTGTTTTGCACAGCAGACAGACAGACTGGACTTACATTATATGTGTCTTGTTTTACAGTAGGCAGAATGGACTTACGTTATGTGTGTCTTGCATTGAACAGCAGGCAGACTGGATTTCTCCCACGGCTTCTTGTGAACAGCTCTTGTTCCATCCAGGATCTTCTTCCGTATCCCAATCTGTTCCAAACCCATCTGAACATAATTAAATGAGAACATGAATTACATAGGATATATCTGGATAAGATAGAGGAATGGTGAAAACAGTTGGGTCATTTACTAAATTTAAAGGGAGCTGTGGTGGCTCAGTGGTTAGTATGCCAGACTCCTTATCAAACAGGAGCAGGTTCGAATCCTACCACCAGATTGGGTCAGCAAATGTGGTGTGTCCTTGGGCAAGACACATTACTCCAATCACCTCAGTGCTAAATAACCTACTTGTGTTGCTGTGCTGTAAAGTATCAAATAAACCAAAGCTAAATTTATAAGACTCTGTCTCCAAAGTCCACTAAAAGTGTTTATACTCAATTTAACATTAATAATTTACAACAACTGATTCTGTGCAAAAAGTTCAACCACTTAAAGAAGGTTAATATGTATCATGTCATCTTTGCCCTTCAAGCATATTTGTTTCATATTGTAAGGTTGATTCTTTGTGCCGTTTGTGGGAAGTACGTTATATGTCAATTTGTGGGATTCTGAATCATGTGAAGATTGGCATATCAATTTGTGGGATTTCCTATCCTGTAAAGATTGGCATGTCAATTTGTGGGATTTCCTATCCTGTGAAGATTGGCATATCAATTTGTGGGATTTCCTATCCTGTGAAGATTGGCATATCAATTTGTGGGATTTCCTATCCTGTGAAGATTGGCATATCAATTTGTGGGATTTGGGATTTCCTATCCTGTGAAGATTGGCATATCAATTTGTGGGATTTCCTATCCTGTGAAGATTGGCATGTCAATTTGTGGGATTTCCTATCCTGTGAAGATTGGCATATCAATTTGTGGGATTTCCTATCCTGTGAAGATTGGCATGTCAATTTGTGGGATTTCCTATCCTGTGAAGATTGGCATATCAATTTGTGGGATTTCCTATCCTATGAAGATTGGCATATCAATTTGTGGGATTTCCTATCCTGTGAAGATTGGCATATCAATTTGTGGGGTTTTCTATCCTGTGAAGATTGGCATGTCAATTTGTGGGATTTCCTATCCTGTGAAGATTGGCATGTCAATTTGTGGGATTCCTATCCTGTGAAGATTGGCATGTCAACGTACTACAGATATGCAAGCTGATTTTAAAAGACAGCCAATGTATAGTTCTTAATCATTGGGGAACAATCACAACTTTCTCATAACACAAGGGTTACAGAATAGATACTTGTCCAGTCCAGCTTTGGTCTGCTAGCTTTGTCTGTCCTTAGGAAAAAGGCATTTAGCTCTCATTTCCTCTGAATGATATAGGCAGTAATGTGATAAAAGTACCATAAAAACAAGTCAAACAACCAACAGACCAACCAATCAATCTCACTGCAGTTTACACACAACTGATAAAGAAATTTTTGTATAGCAAAACGTAATGCAATGGAACAAAATTCATCCTTATTAGTTTATGTGAACCAGATTTTTTTGTCCTCCCCTCCCCCCCAATGTGTACATATGTTTGACCAAAATGAATTCTCCCTGCTTCGGTTTATCCCATAGCTTTTCGTGTCCTCCAAAGAGTTTAGATGAATGAATTGCTACAGTATATTGATACCTTTATCAAATCTTCATCTGTCATTCTAAGGAAATCTGCAAATTCCACTTGCTGCTGTTGAAATAATGGCACTAAATGGCTTAACTCTAGGCCAGTCAAAAACAGCTCCAGTTCTCCATGTTTTTTAAAATACCTGGTGCAAGAAACCATTTTTTCTAGTAAAATATGTTTCTTTGATAATACTTACCCAGTCATAATACTTTAGGAGAACTACTACTACCTTGCAAAATCCAGTCCTCTCAAACTAAAAAGTTTTAGCTAAAAAGCTTAAAGTTATCTGCCCACCTAAATTGCACTTAGAGTGATCTCTCCTTGACTATGTGATTGATGCCAAATTCCATCAAAATTGTCAGTTACTACTGAAGTGGAGGGCTTCTTACCCCAGAGAGACCATCACCTGTCCCCTAAGGTATGTGACACTGCTTCTAGATAACCCATCTAAAATTGACTCCAAATGTCAGGGAAGAACTTCAAAAGGGGAAAAAAATTTCCCTCCTGCAAATCCAGTGAAAGTCGTGAAGCTGGAAAGGTAACCCTTTGCTCCACAGTGACAGGTTCCTACAGATCAAATTGAGCCTTGTAGGATGAAAGATCTCTGATAAAAACTGCAGAAGTGTACTCTGATCTCCATCCCATGTCATGGATAATTACAGTTAGAGAACAGTTTCACTCATGCAATGTTTGTGGTGACTGTCCTAACTTAGTGAGCTGTTAGCTGTTATGTGAAGTAAATTCATTGATGTGGGTTTAGTCCAAAATGCCCATTTTATTCAGGACAAAAGTGTAAATATGGATATATCATCCTTCCCATATCATCTCCCAAAACATCCTAGTCAGATACATGATGATGCAATGAAGAACAAAACGTATCACAAGATACAAGTTCAACTACTGTATATTTATATAAATTGGCATGTAAAGTCATTTCAATTTACTGAATAAAAATTCAAACTTTACTTTGCTGAACTGCATTATGCTGGTATGAGTAAACAATAACATAATGAACAATTTATTAGCTTTGTATCCTTTCAAAACTTTAATTCTAAAGCAATGTGAATAATTAGTTGTAAATCAAGATAGCAATCTATATGTATGGTTTACAAAGTAAATATTTCCATCACAATATAAAAAACAATAAATGCGAGTGGCCGAGTGGTCTAAAGCACTATCCGTTATGGATCATTGCCATCTCACCTCTGTCTGCGTGGGTTCGAGTCTCGGATTTGGCCAATGTGGGTATGTGAGAAAGCTTGCCAGTAGCTTCTCGTGGATTGGTGGTTCTTTCCAGGGTTTTCCCAAGTTCTTCCTCCACCATTAATACTGGCTGCCATGTATAGCCTATCGTGTGCTGAAAAAAGGTGTTAAACCCTACAACAACAACAACAACAACAATAAATGCAAAGTATTTTCTTATCTTGTACAGAAAAAAATTTAAACCCTGAATTAAACTGTGCCAATAAAATCCAAAACTAACAAGATCTTTCAAACAACCTAAACTCCTTAAGACAATTTGGTTAAAAATCCACCATTAAAAAGGCCTAACTACAAAAGGGTTGACTTAAATTTTTACAGAAAGACCTTAAAAATGATATACTACTGTATAAACAAGGATTGAATTTTCTGCAAAATCAACATAAGTCTGCTTGTAATGTGGTAAACTAGTCCCCAAACCTGTATTGATGCTCACAGGGGCTCATATCATTTCTTAATAATACAAGAGACAAGAATCTCCCATTTCTCCTTAGGCTACAAATCTGACTAGGAATGACAGTCCATTTTCTAATCTGGGTTTCCTCTGAACATTCCCACCCCATTTTTCATATTTTGACATTTATGTTAAGGTGTGGGGTCACAGCCAACTGAATATTGAAAAATTGGAATTTGCTGCAACTGTGCAGTAGTGGCATATGGCGGTTGCTTACCAGCGGGCCTAGCAAACTTAACAATGTTACATTGTCATACCTGCATGAAATTGACAAGAATATGATTTATTTTCTCATAAATTTGAAGTATTATAATTGTTATGTCCTTAATCCTCTGACAGATGAAATCAAACTACAGCACTGATGAAACCCGACCTTGTACATGCCATTTACATTGCCAGTCACATGACCACAAATCTCAACCTATGACATAGGAAGTCTAATAATCAGGTGATATCAACAACACACCCTTTTCTAATGAAGGTGTACAAAAATTCAAAAATACTACATTAACGTCACATACCTTTCGTAAAAACCTGAAAAGATATATTTCTCAACATATTTATTCTGAGAAAAGAGACCATAAACCTGCTGCCATCACAGTAATCTGGATAGAGCGATATTTATCAAACAGAGAGCACATATCAATATGGTAGTCACATGATACAACAAAACCATTGTTGAGACATGATCCACATTTCATGCATCTTGCTCAGGTAGTCCTAGAATAAATATATATAGAATTTTTATGTTCTTTTCTTTTCATTTATTACAAACAGTATGCAACTTTCATTTAATATTCTTGAGTTTTTTCAACATTTGAAATGGGTTGTTGTTGATATCACATGACTACTGGACCTATGATGTTCTGAACATACAGGATGTGAGATTTGTGTACTTGCGTAACTAGCCATGCAAATGGTGAGTACTAGGTCACATATAATCAACATTGTAGTTTCATCTCATCTGTCAGCGAATTAAAGACAATGATTGTAATACAAGCAAAGTTTTGAGAAAATAAATAATATTCCTATCAATTTCATGCTAATAATACTTGATGTAACAGCGTTTAAGTTTGCTAGGCCATCTAGTAAGCAGCAACCCTATACCGCTACCATGTTGGCATATTGTGACCGGTTTTCATACCTTCAATAGAAGAAAAGATACTGGTGTCTAGCTGTCCATGAACTAACCAGTCTACTAGACAAATCTAATCCACTAAGCATTTGGATTGACTATACAAATATATTTAAGGCAAGCACCCTAGCGATTCAGACTGCAACCTCTGAATATTCTGATCAGAACTCAATAAATTTAACTCACAATCAGTTCAGTCATGACTCAATTACGTATTATTTATTTCTGTCATCAAGTGGTGGCAGAAAATTCCTGGGTGTTTCCTGACTTTCATCAATATTTTCAAGGTCTGGAAAAAATTTATCATTTTCTCCTGACTTTTTGTGACCCATGCAGATATGTACCAAAGGCACCTAAATGTGTTAAGATGGCAAAGTGATAACATAGGAAGTTTGGAAACTTTGTCATTTGTCAAAGGAAGAACAGAAAAGTTGGAAATTTGTAGAGTACACTTCCCTTTGAAGATGAAACTCCTTCCAACTTGTTTTTGAGGTAGAAAACTACCAACCTGCTTGTATGGATTTTGCAAGGCCTCTTTGTCCATAGAGAGTGTGCCACTCAGCGCAAATAGAAGTAGTAACTGATGATTTCATGGGATCTGGCACCAAAGGAGATCACTCTGTCTAGCTGCCACCAAGGTGGGCAGATAACTTTTAGCTTTTAAGCTAAACGTTTTCAGCCTGGGAGGGCTGGATTTGCAAGGTAGTAGTAGTTCTCCAAAGGTGTTATGATTGGGTAACCTATTTTGAAGAAGAAAGACTGCAATGCAAAACATGAGATGCCTAACACAGAGCAACCTAACTATCTGAAGCATGAGTTTCATAAACGGCACTTCCATTATATATAGTTTTCCTGGTTTTCAATTACCAAGAGCAAACGAGTCTAATGTGAAATAAAACATTGACACTGAATACAGTGTTTAAAGGAAAATCTGAAAAGATTAATCGATCTGAATTTTTAAATTGTATCAAGTTAAAATTAGGTACTGAAAGCTTCAAACAACAATAGTTTTAGAATTCATCACCAGGGATGGAGTAAATATAGGTAATTTCACCTATTATATTGGCTGTGATTTTTCTATACACCATTTTCCCATTATCTTGTGTGGTGTAGAAATAATAAAACAAAAATAATTATGAAGTTTAAAATAATTTTTAAATATTAGAGTAGATATTAGAATAACTGTATGCAAAAATAATTAATTATAATTTTCAACCCATTTTTAAGGATGAAATTTGAAAGTTATAAAAGAAAAACATTATCTGTACAAATATTAAAATAATACTAGAGCAGCTACAATTGCTAGCTTTCACAAATCCACGTTTTAACTGCATATTCCAACTTACCAACTCCCCTGACTTACCTCCACCCTCCCCCAAACCCAACCCCCAGACTGTTACACATGGGTCATCATGCAAAATCTTTCACATATATGATGCTGCTTCCTGCGATGGTTGTACATATAATGTTTGGTCAGAAAATAGTTGAAAATGTCCATATAATTGAAAGTTTGGTAAATCTGGGTCTGACTCTTAGGCAGATAAGGGGTGGGAACCAAGGATCATACCCCTCTTCCAGCTGGATATCCCATGGGCAACAATAACAACAAAGAATTTCTACCCAGCACTTTAGGAGGACATGTGGTTATGGACAGGCGAAGAGATGGATGGACAGACAAACAAAGGGCATCACAATTGCCCTGATACTTTTGAAAAAGCATTGGGATAAAAATAATCATGATTTTCAATGGATTATTTATGAACAAAATATTGGATACCAGAGTATAACAAATTACTGACAAGAGGGTATTTCTTGAAGTAGTTTCCTTACAGTAAACTATAATTTGTAATGAGTGCCAGATGATTTTGATACAAAGATATCATGAAACCAAAATGACTCAAATAATGGGAGATTATATTTTCCCCAGTAAAAGAAGAAAAAAGCTGCACCATTAGTCATTAAAATAAAGGAATAAAAAGTTTAAAAGAAGAGAATTTTGGGGAATATTGTGGTCTGTAAAATGGGATCTTTCATGGTGCTTGGAAAAAGTGTTCAGAAAATTTATTCATACAAAAGAAAAAAGGCTCAAAATATTTTGAATAGATCATTTTTATGACCTAACTTTTTGACATTTGCAGGAATACTTAGGTATAAAAATAATCAAATAGTAAGTTGGAAAATAAGGCTAATTTTTACCAGCAGAAAAATGTGACATACCTAGGAGCATCACCTGCAGACATTTGGCTTATATTAGGTATTCCACTGTTTTCAGCTGTCACAGGCTGAACCTGAACATGTGAATCACCTGATGGGGACCCATTCTGTGCACATTGTGTACCTCCACTCAGAAGAGCTCTAATCTGCATATAAGAAATATAAGGAATGTGAACATTTTTAATTACTGGATTACCATCTTCCAGCCATAGCTGTCAGTCAACCTTTGCATATTAAAAATTTTCAAGGCCTTCACAGGGGTCAAGCTAGACTTGAATTTTAGGGAGAAGTGACTTCTCCTTTTGGGCAGAACAGGGAGAAGTGAGAGCTCAACAGGGAGAAGTGGATGCGAAGCAAGAAACTCAATATATATATATATATATATATATAATGTGTTCTCTTGTTTGAATTATGCCCTCTATTTCCCAGTATTCATATTTGCATTTAGCATTGGATTTAAGCAATACTTTATTTTCAAGTGGAGTTATTTTGGCCACATGACTTGACAAGAGAATAACAGAAACGACTTTGTAACAAATTTTAAATGAGTAACCAGATTACATTATTGTAATTGCAAATTAGTAAAAATGCTTATCAACTACCCTTAGATACTTTCTAAAAGTTCACAATAATGACACTTTGAAAGATTTCTAAAACCCTTTGAAACAACCCCTGTACCATGTACATGAGGGCAAATGCACACGTGTCCAGATCATATTGTTTGTCCTAATTTCTTTGTTGCAAATAAAACATTACCATAACTATTTGTACATAACACACTAAAATGTATAAAATTACAGACATTGCTCCTTTATAGCCAGTATATGAACTACGCCCTTCTTTCCTACCGAATCAACACAGACATGTGGGTGCATCTATTTTCAGAAGGAGGGATTTTTGTAATGTTACCACTCACTTCAAATAGCTTCATTTCAACAGCTCATTGACAGGATTGCAGATTTATGGTTTATCTATTTGTCCAAATACTTGTAGTAATTTTTGGCATTGGTTAAATAGAAAAAGCTGTGCTGCTTTTACCTGTATTTGCACAAATACGAGTCAAGTCAGAAAACAACTTTTACCATACAGCACTTCTCGCAAATTCCACAACACAGCATTGTCCCGCACATTTCTGACCTAAATAATTTTAAAGTTGAATCTCAAACAACATAATAAATAGGCTTTGCTTTCTATGAATTGTAGTTGTTATTAATATATTTGCACGATGATTTACGAAACAATCTGGTACTTCCACACACAGAAATGTATTTCCCTGTTACTGGTTCACTTACAGTTTCAAAGTAATTTTATGATGAAATAGTGTACAAGAGGCAGTTAAAATATCCAGATCACCAATTCTGTTCTTAAAACACAAATTGCTATTTACATACTATGTTAAAGTTTTGAAACACAAGTTTGTATGATTTTATCATTAAGGATAACATGCGGAAATCAGGCAGTGACAGTTGCTAACTTACTTGGGAAAGGGTGAACCAGCTATGAAAACATATGCCTGTAAATGTGCAAGAGTTTGTTTGTCAATGTAATTGACAACAAAACTAGGCCTAGTGACTGATGTCTTGAGGAATACATTTCACTACAACATGAGAACTAACCAGGCTAAGGTGAGGGGGCATCTCAAAAAGGTTATGATTGGTCAATTTACCTCAAAACATAAAATACAGGGCAAAGTCGTTTTCGCTTTCCAAACAGAAGGCGAAGTTTACATATTTTAGGTGACTTTATCACCCACTTCGCCTGGTAGCGTGACCCCTGCCTTCTTATGTATGTATGCATGCATGTATGCATATATGTATGTATGTATGTATGTATGTATGTATGCTGGGTCTTAAAATTTGTGGTTTCAAACAACCATGAAATACAATAGAAAGAAAAATAAAGAATTTGCAGCATGCTGTTTGTTTTTCTTTAACCATGTGAAAGTGGCATCAACGTTACAATAATAAATTTTGTGTCAGAAAGAGTAGCCCTTTCTTAAGATAAATTTTCATGCCTACAGTCAAAGGTCAACCTTTTCCTTCATAATCCACATGTACAATTGAAGCTAATTACTTCCCCAGCAAAATTTGTAACTTTTACTTGGCTACCAGACAAGGGAGTTTTTCTGCCCTATGCAAACATACCTGTTCTAGTCCCAAAGATGAGGCCAAGTCGACAGCAGTCAGTCCATCACAGTGTTTCAGCTTTGGGTTTGCCTTACATTCCAAAAGCTTCCTCACTGTGGCACCATGATTCCTACTAACCGCCCAAGTTAAAGCCTGCAAACACAAGTAGATGAGCAATGTATGAAAGCTCAGTCTAAAGAAATCCCCCCCCCATATAGAAATGTCCATATTTATAAAATTTTGCAAATTTAATAAAGTGTAACATATCATAAGAGTCCATAAATGGGAACCCTCAAAAGTGGTTTATGAAGAAAGGTGGTCCTATAATACTGGCTATTGTAATATACAGGGTATCAACTGCAGAATCAAATTTTGAGGTCTCTTAAAATAGGCAGTCTCTAGAAAGAAGTAGTATTTTAACAGCACATTTAAAATTACTATAGAACATCTTGCTTGTTTAATTTTATCAACAGGGTATCAACTGCAGAATCAAATTTTGAGGTCTCTTAAAATAGGCAGTCTCTAGAAAGAAGTAGTATTTTAACAGCACATTTAAAATTACTATAGAACATTTTGCTTGTTTAATTTTCACAATTTAAAATATGGTGCAACAATTATACTCTGGACTATTAATTTCAGTGAGGTTAATATTTTAAGATTTTTGACTCAACCAGGAATGTTGTAAAATAAAACCATGTGGAAATTTCCCCAAATGTGGTTTCACCCATTTAATATTTGTAGATAAAGGCAGTTTGACCTAGTGCTTGGTGATGCAGACTCGAGATCAGAAAATAAAATGGTCAAATCAAGATGCTTTTGTTGCCTCAGTACCCCCTTGTAAAATGCATTTCACCTTTTTTGAATCAGTGAACAAGCTGTAAATGGATATTAGCATCCACTAGGGGAGTGGCAGGGGAGGGTCATACTCGAACCACATGCCTTGCTTCTTTTACTCTCCCATTTACCCTTTAATGCCCTCTCCTCTGCCCTTGTAAGCATTTGATTCTGCCTCTCTTCAGATCACTGAGGTATTTAATTATAAAAATTCCATTGAATGCTAAGTCTTGGATGGGATATTCCACAAACCTTGCAAGGTCACTAGAGCAAATAATAGGTCACTGTGATCTACTTTTCAAAATGGTGAAAAGCATCCTCATGATAAATGCATCCATTAAGTCTCCTGACTGCATTCACCAGGGTCAAAGAAACTGAGCTACAGCAAAGAACATATGGGTCATGAAAAATAGGTCACTGTAACATTTGGCATATGATGAATACATTCATGAAGCTTCATAACTACACCTAAAAGAGTGGCAGAAAAACTGAGCTAAATGCATTTATGCAAATCCTAACAGACAACATATGTTGGAAAATTGGTACCAACATCCTTCCTGTGCTTCACATGAAAAAAAAAACTGTTTATGTTTTATTACTCCCTTCTTTAGTGTGGGATGCCTTTTTCTTTTATCAAAGGTGTGCCTGATTCAAGCAAGAGTCACATGTATAGAGTTGTATTTCCAAATCATGTGCGGACAATTAAGGTTTGGGTCATGTAGGGCTCAATCTAGATCTGAATTTTATGACAATCGGATTTAAGTCATTATCTCCAATGGAATTCCAATGAACACTGATGTGAAATCATGTTCTGTTATTTTACGAAAGTGGAAAATGTCATTTGGAAGCATTTCTAATCATAACTCCTCTTAATATGAAATGCAACACTTTATCTAATAGGTTATCAAAACTAAGTGGACAAGGAATTCCAAAGGTCACAAGGACATATAACTTTATCAGTGCATGTCAGATGCATTTTAATATAAGTAGATCTCAATTTTAATCATAAATAATTTAAGGGAGAAGTTATTTTGTTCTCCAAGGGCCAAGTTGGAGAAGCTTGAACTTGCTGGGAGACTTGGTTTGGGTTGGCAAATAACTGGCTAAACACATGTTTTAATTATGTTTATATGTAAATGTGTATGTATGTGTGTGTTTATATACATGTTGATAGCTGGCTGCATAAATTAATTTTAACATTTTTTAATGTGTTGCTTGATTATTAAATTGTTTATTTTGTCAATGTTTTTTATTTGTATCGCACTGAATATGGAGTAAAAGTTTTAGAAAAATCTTTAATTATGGTTATTAAAATAAGAAAAGAATGGAAGAAGATGCAGATAAAAACAGATAGGTATAGTGCAGATTATTATCCCACACTGACAACCTATAAGTGATTATCCCACACTGTCAACTTATCAGTTACTAACCCACACTGACAATCTGTGATTATCCTACACTGTCAACTTATCAGTTATTAACCCACACTGACAATCTGTAAGTGAGTATCCCACACTGAGAACCTATAAGTGATTATCCCACATGAACAACCAATCAGTTATTAACCCACACTGACAACCTATAAGTGATTATCCCACACTGACAACTTATCAGTTATTAACCCACACTGACAACCTATAAGTGGTTATCCCACACTGTCAACTTATCAGTTATTAACCTACACTGACAACCTGTACATGATTATCCCACACTGACAACTTATCAGTGATTATCCCACACTGACAACTTATCAGTGATTATCCCACACTGACAACATATAAGTTATTATCCAACACTGGCAACCTATCTATTATTATACCACACATACTAAACATCAATTATCCTACACTGACAATCTATCTGTTATTATACCACACTGACAACCCATCAGTTTTTATCCAAACTGACAACCTATCAGTTATTATTCCACACTAACAACACATCAGTTTTTATCCCACACTGACAACTTATAAGTTATTCCATATTAACAACCTCACAGTTATTATCCAACACTGACAACCCATCAGTTATTATTCCACACTGACGACATATCAGTTATTATTCCACACTGGTAACCTAGCAGTTATCATCCCATACTGACAATCGATAAGTTATTGTTCTACACTATAAACCTATTGGTTATTACTCCACATTGACAACCTAACAGTTATTATTCCACACTGACAGCATATCAGTTATTATTCCACACTGATAGCATATCAGTTACTATTCCACAGTGACAGCATAACAGTTATTATTCCACACTGACAACCTATCCAAAATCCTATAGTGACAACCTATCAGTTATTATCTAACACTGACACCATATCAGCTATTATTCCAATGCTGGCAACCTACAAGTTATTACCCCAAAGTGATAACTTATCAGTTATTATTTCACACTCACAACCTACAAGTTAGTATTCCACATTGAAAATGTATCAGTTATTATTCAACATTGATGACCTGTCAGTTATTTTCCACACTAACATTCTATTAGATATTATTCCACATTAAAAACCTCTCAGTTATCATTTCACACTGATAACCTATTAGTTATTATTCCACACTGACAGCCTATCAGCTAATGTTCCACACTTTTCACAGAATAGGTGGGGACTGCATAATTCTGCCCATCTGAACATGTATTTGTTTACCAAGACATGCTGAAAAAATATTTTCTAATCTATTTGTCCCATATGAACGACTTAAAGTTTTAATTTGTCCTGCAGAATTTATCACTTGTGAATGGATTTTAATAGCATAAAAAAATCCTCAAAATTCCTGATATTTACCATGTTATTTTGTTTTAATTTTATATTCAAATGATTTAAATTTACAGACCAAAATATATGACTTAATGGAAACATTCTATCATGATTCATATAGCCATAGAGACTTTTACAAATGTTTATGAACACTGCAGTAATTTCCTCTAGTACTATTTTAACATCATGAAACATATGTTATTAACTAGTTAAGTCAATGAATGTTATGTTTTTCCAATGTCACAATATTGTAATTGCATCAGGTATTCTTCCTCCTTGATAAGACCGCTCCGGTGGCCTAGTGGTTAGAGTGACCGCCTTGGATGCGGGAGGTCGTGGGTTCGATCCCCGGCTGAGTCACACCAAAGACTTACAAAAATGGTACTAACAGCTGCCTTGCTTGGCGCTCAGCATTAAGAGGTTAGTGTTAGGACTGGTCGGCCTGGTGTCAGGATAATGTGACTGGGTGGGACATCATGCTACATGTCTGTTGCATGATGCCCCAGTGCTAGACATCACTATAAACTGCCACACTGCAGACATCGTAGTGATATGACTGAAAAATTGTTAAAGCTACGTTAAAAATCCACATCACACACAGACACACTCCTCCTTGGTAAAATGCCTTCTACAATAACGCAAGAGGGCAATATGGGATATGCATTTTACATAAAAAGCTTAGTCAAATTTATACTAGTACAAACTTACAGTCCAACCTCTACTGTCTTGTTTGTTAATATTGGCTCCTGAGTCCACTAATTTCTGTATAATATTGATTCTTCCTTCCCTAGCAGCATAGATAAGAGAAGACATGTGGTACCTGAAAAAAACAAGCAATGAAAGCCTCATTAATCCAGACAATGTTTACAGCAATCAATGCAGAAAAGCCTTGTTACTCCAGACACTGTTTAGTACAAACTCCAGACTCTGTTCAAAGTAAACACTGCAGTAATGTCTTGTTAGTCCAAACTCTGCTTGAAGCTGTAAAGACATGTTAATCCATACTCTGTTTAGAACTATGAATATTGCAAAGTTTCTTAAATCCAGACACTGTTTAGACCACACATTACAGTAAAGACATGTTAAAATCTGGACCCTGTTTGAAACAAACAATACAGTAAGGTCCTGTTAACTTTGATCCCGCTTAGAATACGTAATGGTAATCAAGACTATTCTGAGCAAACTATACAATAAAGCCTTGTTAACTGACACTGTTTAGAGCAAATACACTAAGGCCTTGTCAATCCAGGCCCTGTTTAAAGTAATCAATACAGTAAAGCCTTGTTTCTCCAGTCCATGTTTAGAGCCCAAAGTACTAAGGGCTTGTTAATCCAGACCATGTAAGAGCAAACAATACAGCAAAGTCTTGTTAATTCAGACTCTGATCAGAACAAAACAATAAAGTAAACCGTTTTTAATCCAGACTCTGTTTAGAGTAAACATAGTAAGCCTTATTAATCAATACTTTGTTTATTAGAATGTCTCAATATCCAACAGGCAGTTTCTGAGAAAAAATTTCCCTTTTCTTGTTTGAAGCAATACATTAGTCTGGATTTCATGCTAATCAGTGTATTAATATTGGGTTTGGGTTTGAGTTTAACAGCACAGAAAATGTTGTACTGTGCTTTGTAAATTGAAGTAAATTGTCTTATCAAGTAACAAACCACAACAGCCAACTTAGCCTGGTCCAGTCAGGATTTGAACCAGTGACCTTCTGGTTGCAAGTCAAATGCTCAAACACTAAGCCACTGCCATGTTCTCTTGTTAATCCAGACCCCATCCATCAGAATGTCTCTATACTGGAAGCACAAGTTCTGAGAACAGGTTTCCCCTATTTTTCTTTGAAGCAATCAATTAGTCTGGATTCCTTGTTAATCTGTGCAAAAATGATTTGCACTGGAATAATGGAGTTTTACTGTGCAGTTAAATCCTATCAGTCTGCATTTATTCCGAAATCACCGTAGTACAGTTCACACATGTATTCAATGACTAATTTTCTATGCGAACGTATTTTCCTCATACCTTGAGGTTTTTACATTTTTTTCTTGGTCACTGCTTTTCAAACACTGAAAACTATAAAACTAACTGCAAACAGCCCAATCACTGAAATAATCCTTGCTTTCAGAAAACTGGGTGGGAATAGTGGGCTTGCTCTGTATGCAAAGTTTTTGTAAACACATTGAAACTGAGAACATGCAATGTCAGAGATATTCGTCTGTTTTGCAGAACCTTCAGTGATACAGTATTTGAGAATGCATTCTATAGGGTTATGAGCAAAATTTAATAAAACAACTTTCTCCTGGCACCAATCTTGAATACTGAAAAAGAAACAAACATTATAATCAAATACTGTGTACATTAATCAGATATCAGTATTATATGAATAATAAAGAGCAAAAATTCACTTACTCAGAGTACTGTATTATACACAGTAACCACATCCCTTTTAATATACTGCACTGTGCACATCAGTATCACCAACATCAGAGCTGGTTCTTCTAGACTGCTATTCAATCAAATTATTGTGATAAATTCAACCTTCAAATGTTTATTACAAAAACAGGGAACCAGACCCTGGCTGACTTGGGTGTGGTTGGTGATGGCCCTATCCAAAAGGAAACACATGCTATGCCAGGACATAAACTGACTCCCACTTCTATGGTACACATTCCCAAATAAGTATCCATTTATTCTGTTGACAAAATACCAGAAAATGCTAATACCAGAGTTCATGTTAAAAGGAGAACTTAAAATGGACTTAACACACAGATGGATGGGCATATACAATAGCTGCAATTTGACTAAGGACTGTTTTAGATGTTTTGGGTGACCATGGTTGGCCAAGTGGTCTAAAGCTCTTGCCTTTACCAATCACTGCCAACTCACCCCTGTTTGAATGGATTCAAGTTTCAGGCTTGACTAATCTGGGAATGTTAGAAAGCTTGCCAGTAGCTTCCTGTGCATTGGTGGTTTCTATACTGGCTGCCATATCAAGCCTATCTTGCACCGGGAGATGGTGTTAAACCAAAACCAAACAACAATAACATGTTTTGGGTGCTATTTGCCCAAATTAACATGAAAAAATTAACAAATGCATGTTCACTGCTAATTTGCAAAAGTCATATAAATTGGCTAGCCTGATTAACATGTAATGACAATTGATTGGTAATCATATATTTTCTTTTGAAATACACATATCATGTGATGAGTTAATATTATCTATTCATAATAAATTCCTTGCTGTTATTATTTAGAATTATATTTTTCAAAATGTGAACTATCACATCTATGGTGAATGCATGATTTGCAAGACTACAATATACTCTTACAAAAAAAGTTTTCCTTAACATGTCCATTAAATACGTACATTGTTTCCTTAACTTGCATATTAAATTTGCACACTCTGAGTTTTCCTCAACTTGTCCATTAAACCTGTACACTGTACGAGTTATCCCGAATTTGCCCACGAAAACTGTACACTGTACATTGTCTTGACTTCTGAAATAATTTATCAAGCCTCTGTACATGAATATAAAATTTACTCCTACATATATTAATATTTTCATGATGTTACCTCCTCCCATGCCCTCCCTACTCTTTAACTGCACCCATGTGGTTGGTGGTGGATTTAAAGAAAAATCTGGTTCTGGGTTGGAGGGTGGGTGGGCATTTCACAATGCTGTCTTGTAAAGTGCTTGCCTTGCATCTCAGCTGACATATTGTTATATCACTGTACTACATAAACGAGTAATAAAATGTAAATAATGATCCAGAATAACCTACATGTTTCTACAATCTTTGCACGTTCATCATTAAAAATAGTTTGTGAGCTGGTTATGTTTTTGATTAAAATGATATAAGGTATGACAGAGTGACATCTAGTAAATTAAAATAGAAATAAATAAAACACACATAAAAAACATAACCTATCAACATTGTCATATTGAAATTGGACTCCATGTCCAGATATTCATTTCATCACAATGACATTGGTCACTATTCAATTGGTATAAAACAACTATTTTTTAACAAATATTTTCATGTTATGTACAGGGCTGTTCCGGTAAAACATACCTGGGACCCAAGAAAGACACTTTCAATGTGGTATACTCACCCAGAGATGCTATTAGAATTTTCTTATCGTTTTAATATGAACTCTCAAACCAAAGAATATGAATGAAGAAAGCCTCACAAGAATCCATTTAAAACACCAAGCTTCACATACAAAATCATAATAGGCAATCTCATTAAAACTGAGATCTCTGACATAAACAGCATCCAATGAGGCCATATTCTGTTGACCTTTTGATTTTCCAATAAAATTACAGCCTTTGCATTTATGAAAGTGAAAAACATCATCTGGAACATAATGTTTCTAATGAAAATTTTCCTTGACATGCAATGTAATCCCTTATATCTAAAAGGTTCCTAAAAATAAATGGATCGAGAACCCCAAATGGCATAAAAACATGGACTTTAATTTGTGTGTGTCAGATCTACTTATGATATGTAGGTCTTTGATTTAATCAGGTTGCCATAATTGTGATGAATTTTTCATTATGACTCTGACTGGTTGTCTGGAGAGTGGGGTTGGAGTGGATTCATGGTAACCTCTTGGAGTGAAGCACAGTTGGGGGAAGAATGGAATGGGGTGAAAAGTGCAGAAAATAAATGAAATGGGATTTGCTATGGTGAAACATTGCAGTTTTCAAGTTTTAGCTTGATAATATTAAAAATCATGAAAAATAATGCTGATGCAATTATAAAAAACAATGTAATGAAAGTTAATAAATATGAGTTATGGTCACTGAACCACTGTTAAGTGACTGGTTGTTTTACCTGTCATAGGAATTAACATCTGCACCCTTGTCCACAAGAAGTGTGACACAGTCCATTAAGTCAGATTCATTCCTACTGGTTGAGCCACAGCAAGACATAAGCACAGAGTACTTATCTGTAACATTAAAGTTCACAATGTCAATTTAATTCTTCATAAATTCTTTTTAGTGAATAAAATAATGGTAAACAAACAGTCCATTGATTCATTTAAGACCCATACTTTGCAACCAGAAAATAAATATAATGCAAATGTAAAAAATCTGATGTTTCAACAAGCATTAAGAGAATGAGGCTTTAATATTCACTTTAGGATAAAGAAAAACAAATGATCTTTCTGCCATGATTTGTTGGTGTTCTTACTCTGCTTGCATGGATATTAAAATAAGCCTTTCTGCCCATCAGTCAGCTGGAATTATAAATGTACAAACAGAATGAAAATCTAGGGTCCTCCACAGAATATGGTGAAAGCCCAGAAAAACAACAATCAGAATCTACAATAATTTTAAACCTTTTCGGTAAATGGAGAATGAAGAACATCATGACAAGTTCTGATGCTTGAATCTCCATGAACTTTACTGAACAGGAAAAACACAACTGAAATTTAATGAGACACACACAGGTATAGGAACATGCGCATTTAATATAAAACATACAGGTATGCAGATGAAAGAGGAAAGAATTTTAAAATCTAGAGACAGAAATTACCTGTGTGAAAATTTGGGTTAGCTCCCCTATCAAGCAACAGTTTCACCATGTCCGAGTTGCCAGTATTAGCTGCATACATTAGACCTGACCAGCCAGATTTCAGTGCAGTGTCCACTTTAAAACCTGAAAAGTTTCCACATCAAGAATAACAGTTCATGTAAGCACAGGTAGTTGTAACAGTTATAGCAATTTCAACCACTCAAAAAAAACCCAAACAAAAACAACAAAATGTTGCATATACTTGCTTGTAAGTCTGATCTGCTGCCAACTGCATAGACCCAGATTGGTTGTTGCAGAATGTGAGGGCAGATCTGGGTCAATGACTTTGACAGGACTAACCAGAAACAAACAACACAGACCCTTATCTGCTGGCACATTATGTGAGAGCAGATCCGGGTCTATGTACCAGTCCCCATTAAAAAAATCAATATAGTTTTTATCACTTTTTATCACTATTTTGTTATCACTGTTTACTTTATTAATGATCGAATTTAAACTACGAATTCAGACACCCTTCAAGTTAAAACCACCTTACATATCAAAATGGGTCTTTTTACCCTTGTCCCCCTGTACTTTTATGACATATAAAGTGTGTCCCTTTACCCTCATCCCATATCCAAATGGGTTTTCCCCCTCATCTCCTGGACTTTTTATGACATATCCAAATGGGTCTTTTCATCCTCATCCCCAGGAGTTTTAGGACATATCAAAATGTATTTTTCCCCATCACCTCCTGGACTTCTTATCACATATCAAAATGGGTCTTTTCATCCTCATCCCCAGGAGCTTTTATGACATATCAAAATGGTTCTTTCCCCTCAGCCCTTGGACTTTTTATCACATGTCAAAATGGGCCTTTTTACCCTCATGCCCTGCAGCTGCATCTGAGATCTGAAACCTACACTGGAATATACTCATCTTTAATGAGTCATGAAAATCATAAAAGTATGATTGCTCCCTTTAAACTGGCGCAGACTGAGTTCAGGTTACAAGGAAAATCAGTTGATGGAAGGATAGATGAATGGATGGATACACAAATGGACAGACATGAATGACCACAATAACTCCACCAAAGTACTAAGACAATCAGGAAACCTTTGTCCAAGAACTGCTGTACTGTGTCCTTATTGCCTCGCAAGACTGCCATCTGAAAGTCTCCTTGTGACATTGATTTTGGTTCTGGTTGACGTGAGGCAGGAATGAGATTGTCTTTCCTACTGACTTTCTTCTGTGGGGCTTTTTCATCTGGAACTCCAAAGCCACCTTTTCCCATTGGTTCACTTACACTGTCTGACTGCAAGAGAAAAAAGGTGGGTTTGGGGGTCATTTATTTTTAAAAACAATTTTCAAATAATGACACAATTTTTAAAGTTTCCTAATTTCACACTTAATTGTTGGCATATGATGATGCTGTCCCTTAATGACAACATACAGCCTGTACAAGGTTATTTAGCACTGCCAATGATACCGAATAAGGAGTATCTTTATAATAACCTTTAATATATTTCGCTCAAACATTATTTATTTAAGGTAACAAAGAGTAATAACTTGTTTCTTCAATGTTTATCTCTTTGACTTACCTAACTTCACATGAACTGGGCAAATAAGTCTTACAGGATCTCCCACAATAAACTCAAAACATAATATTACCTAAACTATTTTCAGTTGATTAGGCAATCTGTGCATTAGTAACTGTTTATCCATTACCATTTAACGTTTTGGTCACCTCTGTGATAATCAAGTATATATACTACCACAATCTGATAGCTTTCCAAAAGCATTACACTTGACTGTATAGTTTCTACAGATTAGGGGCATATATGGTGTCAAGAATGATATTTCTTTCTCTTTTCGTAAAATAAATACGTTGCATTCAAATGGCAAACTTCTGGGTCCAACAGGTTAAATGTTTTCTGAAAATGGTGCTAATCAGTAGCTATGTTCTGAAAATGTAACAGACATCATGTAAAGACAGATCTTTATCCTTTATTACAGACCTTTCTTCCATGCAGAATGGCTCTGTATCCAACTGAGCTATTATGTTTTTTTCTCCATATCCTCTTCCTATGATGTGTTTTGAAATGCAAATTTCACATATCAGCCATTTTGTAACCAATATTTGACACTGATGTGTATCACATGGCATAACAATTAACTAAGCTGGATGATACTGTGACCATTTTAGGCAGTGTGATTACAAGATGATTTCAATATTCTCCAGTGTTATTCTTTGGTATGCAGAGTCACAATCTACTATCTGTCTGCTTGTCTCTTTGTAAAATTAAAAAGAGAGAAGTGGATGATTGTCAAATTAATTTAAACCATATTTATTTGAGAAACTTTGTTGTTGTTGTTGTTGTTGTTGTTGTTGTAGGGTTTAAGACCATTTTTCAGCACAAGATAGGCTATACATGGCGCCTAGTTTAAATGGTAAAGAAAGAACCCAGAAAACCCCCGAAAGAACCAGGACCCATGAGAAGCTACTGGCAAGCTTTCTCACATACCCACATTGGCAGAAAACGCGACTCGAACCCATGCAGAGGTGAGATGGCAGTGATCTGTAATGGTGAGCGCTTTAGATCACTTGGCCACTCGGAGCCCCAAGAAACTTTGTCAAATACAATTACAAACATGATTTGAGGGATTCAGTAGAAAGCATCAGCTTATTAGCACTTTCTCCCCAACAGTAACAAGAAAATATAACATTAAAGATCTCTATGCCAGTACCAATGGTTTTACAGAAAATATGCATACACTTACATACAAATCATAACAATGAATAAGAACTAATTAAAAGCAAATGTTTTGAGTTCAGTCAATTAATTAAATCTCTATATCATCCTAACATAATTTTGCATAGCTAAATATATTGTGTGTTGTTTTCTATGGTTATCACAGGGTTGTCAAACAAAAATGTTTCAACTGGAAGAACGAAAGGGAGTGTGTACTGGATTTGATCTCTAAGATTTGAATATTTGGAACAGATTAGAAGAAAGTGTTTTGCAATCTCAATTTCAGTGATGGACAAATTTAGTCATGATTATGAAAAAACTGATTCTGTTGTTAGCACTAAATAGATAACCACTTGCTATTATTTAAGTAACAGAGTTGACAGTAATCTTTTTTTACAATCTGTCTGGAAAAAAGCTAATAATGACTGAGATAATTCTCAGGAACAAGGTGCTTACCCTGAATTAGTGCAGTGATGGATTCACAATCCTCCAAAGAACAAAATGTTTTAATGAAATGAATGTCTACTCATCTAAGGTGATTAGACATATTCATTTTGTTAAAGAAACTTAACCATTTATTCAAGCAAATATGGCATCACTTAGTTAGCATCGCTCTTCAAGCAAATGAAATGGTGGTTAATAGATTTTTAAAAACGTAAGTCAACCACTTTGTTTTGCATCATTCTAATTCTGTAAGGAAAAGGCATCAGCTTCAGTATAGTATGAGGAAAATCAATAATTATATTTGAACATGTGCAGCAGTGTCAATATGGGGTGCCAACTATTTGAGATATTCTTTAATATTTTGGCCTCCAGTTCAGTCAGAACTGAGCCAGCAGTAAAACATCAAAATCCCATCATGCATTAGTCCCATCATAGTTCCATGGCAACTGTACTGTATTACATTAGAATAATAACTACAACATCAGGGGACAGTGGATTATTATTAACCATTTTAAAGACAGTATTTATCAGTAATTTATTACCTTTAAGAGAAAAACTTTTTATTGCTTGACTATCTGAAACTAAACTGCTATACTAAATTTTAGTGTTGACCATCAAGTGGAAATTTTTAATCAATATTATACCATTATTTGCATCTCAAATATTGGTGTTGATCCATGGAATATCAAAAACCATAAACTGTCCACATCGAAAGTAGGTGTGACTTTAATCTTGAAAATACACTAGTGGCCACCAAAGTTTTTACACTGCAACACAGCTATCACAAACACTGAATGTTTTCATTGCTGGCATCATATAATATTTAACATCACCTTCAGTGACTTTGGCTATTGCTAACACCAACACAGACATGGACTGACATCCACTAAACAAAAGTTGTAGTGGGTTTTTTTCTGGATTTTTACCTGATGAAAAAGCATGCACAGAGTCTAGATCTAGGGAACATAGGACAAAAACTGCAGAAAACCTGCAATCCCTTGCTTAAGGTATTACACCATGGTTGCATATGTCATCATGAGATAAACACCAGAAGCAATTGTTAGAGCTTCAGAAATACATTAACAATCTAGCAGACTGGGTTACTATGAACTAGCCTAAGCTAACAGGTCACTGATGTCATGCCTAAGTGAGCATAATGGAATCAAGGTTAGATTATTTTGATATTTTATGTGATCTTTATGATAGTGAGAGGATGAAGGAATCAACTGTGACTTGATTAGATTAGTTTTAGATCAAATATCAGCGTTTGTTTGATTGCCTATCAAATTGATGAGACATATCTGTGGAAAAAATGGTGGCTTACAAAGCCAGTTGTTAATAGTGGACAAACTTTAATTGTGCTTTAATGGTTGGTGTTTTAATTAATGTATTATTTGGTAAGAATTTACAGTACAAACATTTCTCTTTATTTAACATGAGACAATAAAATTTTCAACATGTGTTTTCTCCATGAATAATGAACAATCACTGCTATGCGCTTATAACTGAAAACTAAATGACTTTAGATTTCAGTTCCACCTCTTGAGATTAAGGTCAAGGGTAAAATGACTCCTCAGTTTTAAAAGTCTGTCGAGAAGCCTGTATAAAGGGTACACAAATGTAATTTGTAACTTGAATAAAATAAGTGAAAGTCAACATTACCAATGACTTAAAATAGAGTAAACACATCATGAAATTTCTAATAATGCAAAAACAACCTTAGGATTATTATGAAGAAACTTATCATTCCATCCTCAAAAAGTGAAATCACTGGCATACAAAAGACCTACAAGACCAGTCTTAAGAGTGCAGCATGAGATCCATTCTAAATCTTTATCCAAGATAAATGGTGAGGTTTCAAACTTTCAATTATACCTAAAAACTCAGGGTTTTCTGAAACACTGAAATCTGCTAACAGTATAAATACTTTTCACTTTTGGATGCACAATTATTCCAACAGCTGAGTCCCCAGCATGCAATCTGTGTTTTTGTTGGCAAACTTTTTATTCAATCTGTTTCAACAAAGTAAGTATCATTCATGTACTGTGTGAGTTATCAAAGAAAGTTTCATGTATTTGTAATGGGATTCGGTGAAGTCACATAGGTTAGATATAAGTGCAAAAGGAGATTAGGACACCTGTTAATTGATTCTCAGCTGCTAATGATCATTTTGATAAATCTACTAATAATGTCTCTTTGATAAACATTACTCAGCACAGTTTTAATCCAACATATGATAAATCCTTATGCAACATATGAAACACTTACATGTTACTGTAGATTGTATTTAGAAATATATTTATTGCTAAGATTTTAGGACTTATTTTGTTTATTGGACAAATATGAACTCTCATGTTAACTGCCATAGAGAACTGTTTTTTGGTGTCATGTTGAGATACACTATCATTGTTGAAAGATTATCATTTATACTTTTCCAGTGGTAACTTTATATAATTTCATTGGTACCAAGCAAAAGCAACACATCATAACCATCTAATGCATTAGTCAGTTCCCAGTGATACAGCCTCTGCTATACGGTTAACATACTTTGCTCTGGCCTTGGGGTAATGCTGCTTTCTGCACATGCATCAGCAATTCAAGCATGTCAGTATGGTCATGAAAGCACATGTACTCAAATTAAATTAAATATTAATTGCTGTTCTAAAATTTATACTAAAATAGTTTAACTAAAGTCTAATCTATCCTGATAGATGAATGCTCTGCATCTTAATTGTCATAAAAAAAACTTTCAGATGAAAAATATTAATTGCTGTGGAGTTTTATGATGTTGGCCAGGTACTAAATTGGGTTAAGGAAAGATAATGTCATGTCTGTCATAACAAATAACAGGTTAGTAAAAATTTGTTTTCAACACACTTTGCCTTCACTGAGATATCACAGTGCAATATGACCTCGTTCAAAAATGTCCACATACACTGGCATTGATTTCACAATATGTATTTCTCAGGGCGTGTAAATAATGACCTTTCAAAGCGATACGAAGAATATGGGATCCCAAAAAAGTGAATAATTTCCATTTAAATGTATGTGTCATCCAATTCTAAAAAGTGACACCCATTACTGAAAGAGTCGATTCTAAACCCATACATGACCTGCATGACTTTTATAGTCTGACAATACCACCCCATTTGTTTGTACCCCTCTACTGATTTCAATAATGGAAACCTTTAATGTGATGAAAAGTGCAAGGGACTTAGTCAATTCATTCATTGATTAATAATTTCTAACCTGACTGAGAGTAGAGTGGCCCTAACACCATCATCGTCTGTGTGTTTCATGCTTAGCAGAAGATTTCAATATAATAAACGGACATGCTCAAGATCCATTTACAGTTCCTGGGTAAGTTCATTTTCAGCAAAGGGGTGTGTGCACGACTACAGATGTACATGCATATGTCGTCTGCTTCTGATATTTACAATGTCGAATCAAGCAAAGGAAAAGAATGACAACAACAAATTTGCCTTTCACATGGATTTAACAAGCGGTTTAATTTCTATGTTCATGTGTGCAAAGGGATACAAGTCCAAACTCTCAACGTTATGGTAATTTACGGAATTTCCGGCAGTTACCGAATAGGATGACCGACATCATTATGTTGTCTGAGGGAAATAAACTAGCCCATAGTGTACACAATATGGCGCCGTGTTAGTATAGAAAGTCCCTTAAGCATGAATCGTGCTGGGGATGCCAGTATCATTGCCACTCTGGTCACAGTCAGGTTAGAAATTATAAATCAGTGATTCAATTGACTTAGTTCTGTGCACTTTTTATCACGTTAAAGATTTTCGTTATTGAAATCGGTGGGAGGAGGTACAACAAACGGGGAGGTATAGTCAGACAGTTATCATCGAATGAAAACTACGAAATGTGTACCCGGGTCGGGGTCGGGATGGCACACAATTTAAATTTGTAACGAAGGCCTGCATGTTCATAAATTGTCATACCCATAATTTACTATTTGCTATGTTATTGCAGGATTCGCCCACATTTTCACTCCCTAATACGAAACCATCTTCATCAAAATCATCATCTTCTGCTCCGCCAGGAGAAAACATGGGCGCAGCCATGTTGTTTCTGGACCGGGCCTTTTTAAGAGTTAAAGCCCTTTTGGCTTATAGACAATTCGGCCCAAAGACAATTCGGCCCGACTTGGGCCGAAATTAAGACAATTCATCCCAACTTGAAAGACAATTCGGCCCAACTCGAAAGACAATTCGGCCCAACTTTGCGATACTTTTATCAAGTTCATTTTCTTCAAACAACAAGTACATACTATGTAAGATATATATAACTTAAGCAGGACAAAATGTTTTTGACAATTTTTATAGGCTGTAAAATTGAAAAGGTTTTAGGAAAAAAATGAACAAATTTTAACAAAATAAACTATCTTGATATTCTTTAAAAGAAAAAATCCTACTTTGTCACACACACACACACACACACACACACACACACACACACTTGAGATGGTATAATTTAGACTTCTTTGTATAGTAGAGTATAAGCTAGATAGTGTGTAGTGAAGTATGATTATTTCTTTTAAAGAATATCAAGATAGTTTAGTTTGTTAAAAATTTGTTCAATTTTTTTCCTGTAACCTATTCTATTTTACAACCTATAAAAATTGTCCTACTTAAGTTAAATATATCTTACATAGAATCTACTTGTTGTTTGAAGAAAAAGAACTTGATAAAAGTATCGCAAAGTTGGGCCAAATTGTCTTTCGAGTTGGGCCGAATTGTCTTTCGAGTTGGGATGAATTGTCATAATTTCGGCCCAAGTCGGTACGAACAAACAATGACGTGGAGGGCTGGCACAGTCGATTGAATCGCAAAACGCGTAAAAGCAACCTTCAGTTTTATCTTATGCTTACTCTGCTATACAAAGAAGCCCAAATGATACTATCTCCAGTAAAGATGGTATCGGAAGGAAAACTGACAAGACACCAAACTAAGCAGATCCGTACCATGCATGGAAAACTTTTTAGGATTTGGAGGAAGTACACTAATAAGGATATCAGTGTCAACGGTCTTCTAAGAATGTGTGGAAACATCTACGGACCGCGAAGTTGAAAACTGAGTCGCGTTTCAGAATCATAGATCAAACTATTCCTTATATTGGTCAATGATCACATACGTTGATATTTTCATATCGTGTGTGTGTGTGTGTGTGCGTGTGTGTGTGTGTGTGTGTGTGTGTGTGTGAGAGAGAGAGAGAGAATAATTCCTAGCATTTTGTCAGTGTTTAGTTGCTGCAATATCAAATTCTTACCAGTTAAGTTTATTGTTTGTTTTTATTTTAAGTTATGTTTTAGTTAAGTTTATGTTTTATTGTGTGCGTGCGTAAACTGAAAGCTTGTCAGTACCAGTCAACATCGTCAATCATAGTTGCTCTATTGTTCCACACAAATCAGAAATGAATAAACTGGTTGGTAGTCTTAACTATGGTACAAATTATCTTTGTACCCTTGTAAACTGCTTTTTTTTAAAAAAAAAAAAAAATATACACACATGCAAAGACTGTGTACGTCTGAAGGCGTCTGTCCGCGTGTGCGAAGATCTCTCTCTCTCTCTCTCTCTCTCTCTCTCTCTCTCATATGAGAAACAAAATAATTGCTAGAAAGGGATAAAGTGAAACAAAGCCAAATACATCTGAGCCCGTATACAAAATTCACCAGCTTGAGTGCACATACATACATACATACATACATACATACATACATATTGTGCTCGACTAAAAGTTCATTTTCGCAGGAAGCTTTGGTTTCAAATTATATATGTACTTTTCATACGTGACATTTTAGAATATGTTTCTCAAGTCTGGAACAATTGCCAGTGCCGGATTACCAAATAGGCAGAGTAGGCACCGGCCTATGGGCCCCACGCCTTTTAGGGGCCCCGCGACAACGGATCAAAATAATATTGAACTGATTTGATCTTGACGTATTAGGCGATAATTTGCGAAGGGGGGGGGGACCCCGAGATTTCGACTGCCTAGGGGCCTCCACAGGGTTTAATCCGGCACAGACAATTGCTTTACTGAAGATACGGGAGTAGTATAGGTATTTTGAGGTTCCTCTCTCAGAGACCCCCTACCCCTCCAGAACGTTATACGTTAAAATTTTTGTCAGCAGCCTTTTTTTTTTTTTAGCTCAAAATGATGACTTTCATATTTCTGACAAAATTTGTTTTGTCGGGGTAGGGGGTCTCTGAGATAGGAACAACTCAATTACCTATACTACTATTACAGTCCCTCTACTTATTATTTTTATAGTTTAGACAAAATTTCATATTAAACAAATGAAATATTATATATAATGTCATTCTGTCAATCAAAGAGACATGTTGGATTTGATCTGACAAACAAATTTTGTAAGAGATTTAATTCAATCAATCAAATCAGCCTCAAGCTATACTGGTATAAAAACTAAAATAATAAGCGATTGTATTAAAAAAGTTGGATATCATATATCACCAAAATATGGGTCAGTATGGTTATTCGTGACTGAAAATGATATGAGAATAGCGGGTTGGGCAGATGATGTGATGACATTTATTGACAATATGGTTGATATTTTATTTGATAATGCTATTACTAAAGCTGTACAAAATTAAACATCTACTGTTGTAACCCATAGTTTATGATAATCTTTTTCATATCTGCTGACTCTCATTGGCAGAATATCTGTTAACATACTGTCAATAATACGGAACTCGCGTATTAAATCGTCTATATCATATTTTAAACCCCGCAAATAAGATCGTATTTGATCAAATAATTTTTTATAGGTGATACTTGCTGTTTTGCAAGCATTTTTTTTAGTCTCAAGACGAGGCTCAATTTTTTTACACGCTGTTCCAAGAGAAACACCAACGCCGGATATTATTAACAAAAACGGATTTAATGATGCTCCACTTGAAATTATACCGGAGCTAGTCATTAACAGTGGCAAATATGATATCACTCGAAGTGTTCTGTTATAGTATTTGTAACATTTTTTCACGCACCAAAGTTTTTTTATGATAATATTTGTAAATATTGCATTAGAGCGTCCACATCTTGTTTTGGAATTTTTTCTGAAATATGATTGAAATCGATGACATGTTTTTTCATTATACAATTTTTTTTACACAAAAACAAAATTTCTGGCACCAGCAATGGAATCGAGAAACTCGCGGAATTTATTATTTTTAGGATCAGCTATAAATTCTCTGTACTTGTCATAAACATCTGACGAAGCATCCTTATATCGCTTATCTCTTAATACCTCATTTTTCTCTAACCAAGCGTATGAATCAAAACTATTTCCTACTTCACTTTCGTACAAATCTGTTTTATTCACCAAATTACTGTAATCGATTTCTGTTTCATCAATGTACCCTAATACTAAGCTCAACTGATTTAACGTGAAATTTTTGAGAACAAGATATTGCCTGATAATTGTATATGCGACTATGAAATTTGCTAGCATTAATTTCTTAAGCTTATCTAGGTCAATTGTAAGAAGACCAACAGCAGAAGCTACTTTTAACATTAAATTTTCATATGGTTTTGTGAATATTGTTTTAATTTCGTTGTAATAATTTCGTAGTGACAATTGTCTAGAGTATTGAAATGATGGTAATGGAACATCGTCTTCTTCACTTATGTCGTAATAAGAATCAGACTTTACTTCCAACTTTGTTTGATTGACTTCTTCAAAAAACTTTTCTCGCTCATCATCACTAAAATTACTAATTTCATCTTCTAAAGTTTTGATTATCTTTAGAGACTTGTTAACAATAATCGGATCAAATTCTGGGTCTTTTTTACGTATCATTGGCAAAATTGCGTTTGCGTACACTTCAATAATTAACTCTGCGTCTGACGTCATAGTAACGATTTTGACCAAGGTTTCTTTGTCATTGTAGTACATACCGAGATGTTTAAAAATATATCGTTTTGAAAAACTATCATATAGATTGTTTCTTTTTATTTTTATTTTCTTAGTTTCCGGTAGTTTGTCAAGACGAGTATGATTTTCGTTTATTCGTCTTTCTTCCAGTGTTCTTCCACTATAAAATCGTGCTTTTATTAAGTCTGATTTTATTATCAAATTTATGTTATACCAATTAAGCTCGAGTAATATTTTTTTAAGTATAATTTCAACTTGTTTTTGTTCTTCTAGACAATCATCGGGATGACAGTATCTGTTTATAATGTCAAAGTTTTCTATTGCTTTTTTTATTTGTGGTCCTCGCATATGCATAACGCGAACAAAATTATAAACATAATCTGGCGATACTAGTCTGTTTAATAAATTGATACCAGTATATTTCATATTTTGAATTGTTTCTGCTGCTACATTAACAGCGCCAACATCTATTTTAGAGTTAAAAATATTATCATAAAATTCTTTCGCAATAGTTATAATTGGTGGTTCTGACATTATTTTATAGCATTAGATTAAATTTGATCACAATAATCATACCTGATCATCGAGTGTATATATTTGAAATGCTGTCAGTCCTGGAAATGGATGTTCAGCAGCTAAAACATAACTCGAAAACATAAGTACTTGTTAACAGTGTTTTCAGTCGGAATCGTAAAATATTGTGTTGTTGAAATGTAAGTGTCTTTTGTGATATACAATGTTGCCCAATTAATATCATCATTTGATCCTTCTAATTTCCAATCATAAATTCGACCAACACTAGAGTTTAATCGACCTCGCAAATGAAATTGCTAAATAGCAACTGCAGTGGGACATTTAATTTTGACCCAAAAATTTTCAACTTCTCCGTTGGTCGTCCACTCGTGTCTATCAGAGAAAACGTAAAGAGGATAATTTTCAGGATAATATTCTGATGCGCTTACCTCAAACCCGGCTTGGTTGTCAGTTGCTTTATAAAGTGTTGGAATATACCAAACGTTATTTTTAGTTCGTTTTACACCACTAGACAGACTGTCAACATAAGCTTTATTTGTCAAATCGTTAGGGTTAACTGGAACGTAAGTCGTCATTATCTTGTTTGCTTTCATATTTATGTTACCTGACATTGGTCCACCGGATTTCTTAAAATATGGGTTAAGTTCTTCTTTTAACTGAGCATAACTAATAGCATCAGTGTTATCAGATGGTGGGGTTATTGGTAATCCAGTTATTTTTGAGCTATTACTCATTATCAGGTTACCTCCCACTGTGTCACCGGCTTTGTTAAGTTTATTATCGTCATGCGCATAACTTACAGCTTGTGTTTGATTTAAGTTTTCTGGCGGATATGTAGTCTCTAAATTTATAATTTATTTTCCTGACATATTGATATTACCTGTAACTGTCCCACATATTTTATCAAGTTTATTATCATCAAAAGATTTTAGTTGTGCATAACTTTTACAGTTTGTGTTTTATTTAAGTTTTCTGGCGGATATACAATCTCCAAATTTATAAAAAATTTTCCTGACATATTGATGTTACCTGTAACTGTCCCACCTATTTTATCAAGTTTGTTATCATCAACATACTTTAACTGCAAATAACTTACCGCTTGAGTTTGATTTAAGTTTGCTGTGGATACCTGGTCTCCAAATTTATATTTTTTTTCCTGACATATCTAAGTTACCGCTTAAAGTTCCACCAGATTTATCTAACTTGCTGTCGTCAACTGATTTTAGTTGTGCACAACTAACAGCTTGTGTATCAGCAACTATCAGTGGCGGATAATCTGTTTCTAAACCTAGTACTCGTTGATTTGACATAAACAGATTTCCCGTCATTTTGTCGCCTGATTTTTTAGATAGCCTGATAAATCAACCTTACCGTCTGTTGTACTTTCAGCTGATGAATCTCCTACTAATGTTCCAAAGTTTGAAAAAAAACCCTCATTATTTATTTATCGTCTGACAAAATTATATAGCATAAAATTGTATAACAATAATGGCAAAATCATCGATATTAAATTTTGATACAGAACGTTTGGTGAAACATAAACATAACAATGAACTTCCAGATTGTCATTATCTTATTGTTGGAAGAACTGGATCGGGAAAAACAAACTTGCTTATGAATTTACTTCTAGGAGATAATTTTAACTACGATCGCGTTTATATTTACACGATTAACCCACAGCAAGATAAGTACGAGCTACTTAACAATTATAATAACAAACTTCGTGATGATCTTGAGGCTGGCGAAGATTTTTTATTATCAAACAACCAGAAGAACTCGTTCCAGTTAATCAACTTGATTCGTCCGAACACAAGATAGTTTTTTTTGATGATATTCCGCTAAACAACGAGGAAATGAATAAAATAAGATCATATTTTTCACTGTCGCGAAATAAAAAATGTAATTCTATTTATCTCGCCCAAGGTTTTTATAATGTTGACAGATTTATTAGGCGAAATACTGGTTGTTTTATATTATTTCCAGGACTTGACAATGTTGACGTTAGAAATATCGCGAACGAGCAATGTGGTGATGTAACAAAAGATAAATTTATTGAGTTATATCATCAAGCAACGGCAAATAAATATGACTTTTTTTTGTTTGATAAATTAACAAATGATACGAGTAAAATGTTTCGATGTTGTAGTAGTAAAGGTAATTTGAGATTCCTCTCTCAGAGACCCCTACCCCCCCAAAACGTTATACGTTAACATTTTTGTCAGCAGCCGTTTATAGCTTAAAATGATGACTTTCATATGATAAGACTTTTCTAACATATTTCTGACAAAATTTGTTTTGTCGGGGTAGGGGGTCTCTGAGATAGGAACAACTCAATTACCTCTACTACTTTACAGCCCCTATACTTAATATTTTTATAGTTTTAGACAAAATTAATTAAACAAATGAAATATTATATATAATGTATCATAATTCAACCCGACATGTTGGATTTGATCTGACAAACAGATTTTGTAAGAGATTTAATTCAATCAAATCAGCGTCAGGTTATACCGGTATAAAAACTAAAATAATAAGCGATTGCATTAAAAAAGTTGGATATCATATATCACCAAAATATGGGTCGGTTTGGTTATTCGCGACTGAAAATGATGTGAGAATAGCGGGTTGGGCAGATGATGTGATGACATTTATTGACAATATGGTTGATATTTTATTTGATAATGCTATTACTAAAGCTGTACAAAATTAAACATCTACTGTTGTAACCCATAGTTTATGATAATCTTTTTCATATCTGCTGACTCTCATTGGCAGAATATCTGTTAACATACTGTCAATAATACGGAACTCGCGTATTAAATCGTCCATATCATATTTTAAACCCCGCAAATTAGATCGTATTTGATCAAGTAATTTTTTATAGGTGATACTTGCTGTTTTGCAAGCAATTTTTTTTAGTCTCAAGACGAGGTTCAATTTTTTTACACGCCGTTGCAAGAGAAACACCGACACCGGATATTATTAACAAAAACGGATTTAATGATGCTCCACTTGAAATTATACCAGAGCTAGTCATTAACAACGGTAAATATGATATCACTCGAAGTATTTTGGTATAATATTTGTAACATTTTTTTACGCACCAAAGTTTTTTTTATGATAATATCTGTAATATTGCGTTAGAGCGTCCACATCTTGTTTTGGAATGTTTTCTGAAATATGATTGAAATCAACTATATGTTTTTTCATTTATATAATATTTGTTTACATATTTTATATAATAGTGTCAGTCCCTGGGTTTGATTTATTATAATTAACTTAATCGAGGTGTTTCAGCGACAAATTCCAGACACCACCAGTAGGGCGTTTCGGTTAATTTTTTATCAGATGGTTCAGTAGAAATATTTCCTCGGCATCTTTATTTAACACTAAAGATACAGTTCCAGAAAAATTATCTGTTGAATGACGCCATAGATATGTTGTAAATATACTAAATTTTGCACCACTAAATATAGACAGCCTATATACACCAGTGACCTCTGCAGTATGTTTGATGATGTTATTTTGCGGTGTCCATGTTGCTGATCCTGATGCTACTGTGTATACCACATTGATGATCTGCTTGTGAGGAATTTTAATCAGATTTGTTTTTTCAATGATATTAGGTATTCCGTTAATAATGTCGTTTAGTTTTGTGTTAATGTCAGAGAGTTTAATATCAACAGTTGGTGGAGTTCCAAAAAATTCATTAATAGATTTGTTTATATTTCTACGAAAATTTAAGAACGTTTGTACGTGATTGGAAAAATCATTTCTGAATGTAGTCATTCCATCATTGACTGTTGTTATTGCTGTTACTTGATCCCTAGCGATCTTAATGTTGCTATCGTCGACGTATTTCTTTGTTGCTGCGTCAAAATCTGTTTCTGGCGTTCTGAGATTATTAATACCATTATTGTTCATGTTGAGAAATGCGCGCATTATACCACCACGCACTAACACATACTTAGATTCTTGATCATCGACGTATTTTTTTGTTGTTGCGTCTGATTCTGCAGCTGGGTCTCCAAGGTATGTAATTTTTTTTCCTGACATATTGATATTACCTGTAACTGTCCCACCTATTTTATCAAGTTTGTTATCATCAACATACTTTAACTGCAAATAACTTACCGCTTGAGTTTGATTTAAGTTTGCTGTGGATACCTGGTCTCCAAATTTATATTTTTTTTCCTGACATATCTAAGTTACCGCTTAAAGTTCCACCAAATTTGTCTAGTTTATTATTGTCGACTAATTTAAGTTGTGCATAACTAACGGCTTGTGTATCAACGATATTTATTGGCGGATAATCTGTTTCTAACTCTAATACTCGTTGATTTGACATAAACAAGTTTCCCGTCATTGTGTCGCCTGATTTTTTTAGATAGCCTGATAAATCAACCTTACCGTCTGTTGTACTTTCAGCTGATGAATCTCCTACTAATGTTCCAAAGTTTGAAAAAAAACCCTCATTATTTATTTATCGTCTGACAAAATTATATAGCATAAAATTGTATAACAATAATGGCAAAATCATCGATATTAAATTTTGATACAGAACGTTTGGTGAAACATAAACATAACAATGAACTTCCAGATTGTCATTATCTTATTGTTGGAAGAACTGGATCGGGGAAAACAAACTTGCTTATGAATTTGCTTTTAGGAGATAATTTTAATTACGATCGAGTTTATATTTATACAATTAATCCGCAACAGGATAAATACGAGCTACTTAGCAATTATAATGACAGACTTCGTGATGATCTTGAAGCTGTCGAAGATTTTTTTATTATCAAACAACCAGAAGAATTTATTCCAGCTAATCAACTTGATTCGTCCGAACACAAGATAGTTGTTTTTGATGATATTCCGCTAAACAATGAAGAAATGAATAAAATAAGATCATATTTTTCACTGTCGCGAAATAAAAAATGTAATTCTGTTTATCTCGCCCAAGGTTTTTATAATGTTGACAGATTTATTAGGCGAAATACTGGTTGTTTTATATTATTTCCAGGACTTGACAATGTTGACGTTAGAAATATCGCGAACGAGCAATGTGGTGATGTAACAAAAGATAAATTTATTGAATTATATCATAAAGCAACGGCAAATAAATATGACTTTTTTTGTTTGATAAATTAACAAATACAAAACTTTACACCTTGATTTGACATAAATCAAAGCGATTTGATATAATCGCGGCGATATAAATTTGTGTAATGATTTTATATAAAAAATGTCAGCAACATTATTACTGGACTCTAGTCAATCTGATAAAGATAGCGCAAATTTTTCAGTAAAGTATATTCCGCCAATAGAACTAGATCGTGAGAAACAATATGAAATTGGACTAATTTCCTGCACTTGTTGGAATTCTATGGCTAATGTAAAAACTGGAGTAAATGATAAATTTGAATTAATTGCTTCTGTATATACCTATCCGTTTGTCGAGTGCAAAACAATTAAAATTCCACAAGGAGCTTATAATATCACTGATCTAAATAAAACAATAAAAGAACTTATAGCAAAAAATGGAGGTGTAGCTGATAATTTTGAGCTTGCACCAAATTATAATAAGTTACGCGCTAGAATGACATTAAAAAATATGGCAGTTAATTTTCAAGACAAAAGAACAAGTATTGCATCATTGTTAGGATTTGCAAATTTTATATATTCTGTTCCTAGAGAAGCTCCTGAAGAATCTTTTACACATGACGGTATATATCCAGTAAATATAACTGATGTAAACACAATATTGGTAAATTGCTCTATTGCATCTGGATCTTATTCGGCTAAAGGTAGTAAATGACAAACAATATACAGTTTTTCACCGGACGTTCCACCTGGTTATCTTACGCAAATTATTCCGCGTCATATTATTTATTATCCGCTAAATGTTGAAAATCAAATAACAGAAGTAAATATGCAGTTGACAGATCAGTCTGGAAGATAGTTAGAATTTAATAATGAAATTGTTACTTATTATTTACACCTACGCGTTGCGTAGGCGCGAACATTAAACATATTTTCTGAAAGATTTGGAAGTAAAATTATGCAACCTCAGATATAATGAAACAGAGAAAAAAAAAGTTTATTGAAGAAAAATAGTAGGAGGATTTTTGGGAAATATATTTACTAAAATTATAGAAAATGTTCCAGGAATAGCTCATAAAGTTGCACCAATTGCACTTGACGCATCAAAAGCGTTTGCAACTCGAGCTGCATCTGCCGCTGGAACTGCTGTGGGGCAAAAAATAGCTGATAAAATAAAAGGCGCACCTACGACAATCAAACAAGCTATTTCAGAAATCCCACCAACAAAAGAAACTCAACAAGCAATGATAACAACGACAAAAAAACTTTATCACCACGAGGAGAACAAATTATACAAAAATTAATATCTAAAGTAACAACACCTCAATAATTTTGTATAACCTAATAAATTAAAAAATGTCTGTAAAAAATTATCTCGATTTAGCAGAAATTTATGACATAGACGACATAGCAACAGAATTCGAATACGTTGAATATCTCGATGAAAATTCTAACGAACCTAATAAGGCTGGCACCAGAACATTTAATACTCGAGACGAGGACGTATTTTTACTTCCTCATAAAGCAATGTTGGAAGTTCGTGGCCAGATTATGACAGCACCTGCCGCACCTCCCGCACCTGCCGCAATTGCAGCTAGAACAGAAGTAGCTCTTATAAATGATGGTTGGTGTTTATTTAGAAGTGCTAAATATCAAATGGCCAATCAAACTGTCGAAGATATTTCGAATCACTTACAAGTTGCAAGTACAATATTAAATATTATTTCATTTTCCGATGATTACTCCAAATCAACTGCAACTAATATGATGTGGTTTAAAGATACTGGAAGTGGTGGGTCTGGTTTTATGGCATCGTCTGAGTTTTCAACCGGAGGTCTAACTATTTTAACGGCTGGAGCTAATGCCGCTGCAGATGTTGTAATTGTAAGAGATTTTGTTATTAATAATGCTGCTGCGCTAGGTATAGTCGAACCAGGTGCAGACGCAGGTGATGCAGCTACAAGAGTCTCACTTACTGCTGCTTGCAATAATCTTGGTATAACACCACCAGATGCAGCTGAGAACGGCACTGCAATGTTAAATTTGATCAATAACTCATTTTCTATTGTCAGAAAAAAATATACGTTACAATGAAGGTTATACTAGGAGAAAGGCACTTGCAGCACAATCACATCAAATTACAATGATGTTGCCGTTAAGTACAATATTTGGCTTTTGCAGGGACTATAATAAAGTATTTCGTGGAGTTAAACATACTCTTACTTTAGATCGATCAGATCAAAATGATTGTTTGCTTAGGTCAGGTGGAGCCGATGTACAATTTGTCATAAACAAACTTGCGCTGTGGATGCCAAGAATAACTCCGTCTATCACTAAAATGGCGGAATTAAATGATATGCTGCAAAAACACACAAACAGAATTTTTTTTCAGCAACATAAAATATATCAAACAGCAGTTCCGAATACCACCGACTACACATGGCGAGTTACAACAAGACAAAGTGAACAAAAGCCACGGCAATTATTTATTGTATTTCAGAGACAAGCTCGACGTGGTAACCAACAACAAAATAATGCGATATTTGATAATGCTGATGTTAGAAGAATATACGCTAGAATAAATTCAAAGCAATATCCAGAACGAGCGATAGAATGCAATTTTGCAGATGATGCTAATAAAAATATTACTAGACCTTACATGTACCTGCTCGACTGAATGCAAAAATATCAAGATGCTGGAGATGGATCTCAGATATCAGTGGAGGAATTTCGTACACTTTACCCGATATTTTATTTTGATGTTAGTAAACATAGCGACCGAGCTGTAGACAGCACAGCTGATATTGAAATTACTTGGACACTAGGAGCAGCTCCAGTGGCGCGTTTATATGTATGTGCGTTAGTAATAAGCGATAGATTTGTTACAGTTGACTCTGTCGGAGGTAAAATGTCAGTCCAACTTTAATCTGTGATCGTTATATAAGATGACAAAATATATTGTAAAAGAAATGTATTTGACTGATGGTCAAGTTAAAAAATTAGCGGCTGCTGTTGCAAAGAAAAGACAAGTATCATTAAAGATCAACCATAACTCAGCGGGTACTTTAACAAAATTAATGTTAACCAAAAAACAAGGAAATAAATACGATCGCAAAAAACCTTTTATTTTATATTTAAGCGCTGCACAAATAATTGCAATGGCAAAGCATGGCGGCTTCTTCGGTCCGGCATTATCTGTAATAGCCAGAACGTTAATACCAAAACTTTTGCCAGTGTTAGGTACATTAGGTATCTGGCGCAACGAAAAAGGCAGTTGGAGGTAGTGGTATAAAGAAAATTATCGAATGGATATCGATGGTAACAATTTTATATGATGGATAAATATAATGCCTAAAAGAAAAACAACGACGAAAAGAAAGGCATCGACGAAAAGAAAGACACCGACGAAAAAAAAGACACCGAAAGAAAAGACAACGACGAAAAAAAAGACAACGACGAAACAAAAGACACGACAGCGAAAAGGGGGATTTATTCCAATAGCTCCGTTACTAGCGGGATTGGCAGAAGTCTATTGCCAAATCTGTTAGGAGTAGGACGAGGACTAATGTTGCCAGGAACAAGGAGATAAAATCTGCGTTAAGTAATTTTGATATACTTGATAAACTAAAAAAAGTAAAAAATTTCAGTGGAGTTTATTCTAAAGATGAACTTATGGCAATTCCACCGCAAGCGTCCCCAGGTTCGTGTGTTATAAATATACAAGATTTTAATGACGGATCTGGCACACATTGGGTAGCTGTTTTTGATAATAATTATTTTGACTCATTCGGAATTCCACCAAGTGACGCAGTAAAAAAATATATGAGCAGAGAACAAGATACGAAAAAAATAAATTATCCGTCTAATCAAATTCAACCAGTTGGAACTTCCGCTTGCGGATATTATTGCGTAATGTTCATTAAACAGATGACCAAAAATCCAGATTTTTTAAAGGTTTTTTTGCAATTTGACAAACAACCTTCTCACGCTAATGATGAGATTGCATTAAATTTTTGTAAAGCTACCTAAAGCTTGCAATTAATTTTATCTAAATTACAAATATAACAATGTCGACATATTGTCTTAAGTGTAAAACTAAAACAGAAAATAAAGACGAAAAAACAGAAAAAACAAAAATTGATAGAATAATGCTGAAAAGTATTTGCGCAATCTGCGGAAGAAAAAAAGTATGTTTTTACCGAAAACAAAGTTGTCCGGAGCGGGTTACCCTCCTGACGTTGTAAGGGAGATTATTTTAGTAGACGACTGAAACAATATTATCTGAAAAAATCAATAATTGTGTTTTCCAACCAATTTTACCTGTGTTTTGGGGAAAATGGTTTAAAAAAATCAGTAATATTTCTTATTTTTTGAGGGTCAAACCCCCAGCATTTTTCAATATAAAATTTATCATTTTTTGATATTTTTCCTTTTTTTGTCTGATTTGTCTTATTTTCTCGTTGATATGTTGTTGCTTCTTGCTTGATTTTGCTCGTTTTTATATGGAAAATATAAAAAAATGATAAATTTTATATTGAAAAATGCTGGGGGTTTGATATGAAACGATTGAGAAATTTGAATAAAATACACCGATTTTGATGGGGTGTTTGTACGATTTTATTAAGAAATGCACAAGAAATTCTGATTTTGATGGGATATTTACACGATAAAATCAAGAAACTTAAATATTTTGCCAAATTTCAGTTTATATAATATAATATAAATTTTGATAAATTTTTTATAAAACTGAATAAATTCGATAAATTCGATTGAATTTCATAAATACGCTGGGGGTTTGATATGAAAAGATCGAGAAATTTGAACAAAATTAACTTATTTTGATGGGGTGTTTTCACGATTTTGTTAAGAAATTCAAACAATTTCATAAATTTGATGGGATATTTACACGATAAAATCAAGAAACTTAAATAATTTTGCCAAATATCAGTTTATATAATATAATATAATATAATATAATATAAATTTTAATATATTTTTTATAAAACCGAATAAATTCGATAAATCTGATTAAATTTCATAACCAATCGTTGATTGGGCTGGGGGTTTGACCCGTAAAAAACGAGAAATTTGACCAAAAAATCGCTAAAAAAACAGGTAAAATAGTCGAAAAAACGTCAGAATTTGACAAAAAATTTAATTTGTTCAGATTTATAATAAAATTATTATTTTCTGAAAAATTTGTCAGTTATAAAATAAATAATGACATGCGGCTGTGATTGCGATAGAGATTTATGTCTCGAGCAAAATAAAATTGTTACATATTGTCAGAAATGCAAAAACAGAGAAATAATTGGAACAGGTGTAGATATACATAAATTTGTTGGAAAATTGCCGAAACCAAAAGGCGGTTGGACATTGCCAGACCATAAATACACTGGACCTTATAATCCTCTTGATAAACAACTTGACGAAAACGATAATCCGCTGCCAGGACAAGAACCTTACAATCAATTTGACGCAATAGCAATGCGCCATGATATCTGCTACAGAGATATTGATCTTCCTGAAAGCGAACAAAATAAACACAGCTGCGATAAAGTAATGTTAGACGAACTTCGTGATATGAAACCTGTAAATATGCGAGAACGTATTGACCGAAGGCTGGTCCAGGGTTTTATTGGAGCAAAATATAAACTTGGTCTCGGTAAAAAAGAATTATATGATGATCTTGCCGTAGAGCTACACAGACCTAAAAAAAAAAGTTTCCGCGACGTAAAGTTGTCGCAAATGCCGTTGATGATATCTGGGCGATAGACTTAGTTGATGTTTCAAATCTAGCCCAATGTAACGTTGGTGCCGATGGCGCTCCAAAGAGATATCTTTTTAATGTTGTAGATGTTTTTAGTAAATACGCGTTTGGTATACCCGTTTCGGATAAAACAGGGACATCGATGACTGATGCGCTAAAACAAATTATTGTTAACACAGAAAGAAAACCAAATAAAATCTGGACCGATCATGGAGCGGAGTTTTTTAATAAAAAATTCGAGCAGTTTTTGGAACAAAATAACATTAAAAAATATGTTACTGGAAATGAGGGAAAAAGCGTTGTCGTCGAGCGATTTAATCGCACGCTCAACAAAAAAATCCATAAGTATTTGACAGATAAAAATACGAATAAATATATTGACAATTTACAGAAAATTGTTAACGAATATAATAACACGAAACATCGAACCACTAAAATGTCTCCAAACGACGCGATTGCAAATCCAATATTAGCAAACGAAAACATGTACCGACGACATAAATTTAAAGTTGGCGATAAAGTTAGAATTTCTTTAACGAAAAAAACATTTGAAAAAGGTTATACTCATAACTGGAGCGAAGAAGTATTTGTTGTTGGTAAAGTACTTTTAACAATACCGGTTACATACGCGTTAAAGGATTTGTTAGGTGAGCCTATAACTGGCAGTTTTTACGAGCAAGAACTTCAGAAAACAGAACAAGATGTATTTGTTATTGAAAAAGTTATTAAAAGGCGTGGCAACAAAAGTTTAGTCAAATGGCGAGGGTATAGCGATAAATTTAATAGCTGGGTACCAACTAAGTCGATATTATCGACAGAATAATATTATTAAAAATTTCCTCATATTTTATTAGTACTGACTTACATTTTACCGGTTTGCATAAAGAAATTAAATGTAATTTTCTCGCATCGTCCATTGGCATTAAATTAAATATTTTAACAAAAATAAAATCGTATTTTATATTTCTTTGTTGTCCAAGTATTTTTACGTTTAAAAACGGTTTTATAAGTTGCCAAATATTTGATGCTCGGCAACAGTAAAATTAAATTTTAATATTTATTTAGCAATGTGGTACTTAACATCATATCACCCAGTTATTGGTCTGCTTAAATTTTTTTTACTAACGACAACATCATCTTCGTCATCGTCGTGGTTGTACAAAATATCTTTTTCAGTATAACCAGCAAATCTGTCATTAGTAATATTTTCTGATGTAAAATTTGAAACTGAAACAAAATCTCCCGAATATAGCTCAGCCAGTCTCTCAATTAAGTTCATTATTATAATAATCTTTTGTCTAATTAATAAATAATAAGATGTTCGGAGAAATAAAATATCATCAAAAAGTTAATATATTAAATCACAAAGAACTAGCTGAAGCAATTCGAGCTTGTTTGTTTGGATATAATTTTTATTTTGTTGATGTTATGATAACATTAGGCGAATCTGAAAAATTTTTATTAACAGCAGCAGATAAAATAAAACTCGATACAAATAAAATGATGACATTACGATTTAATCGCGACGATGTAATGGAATTTAGTCATAATTGTCTTTCTCGGAATGATATAGAAAATATTATTAATTATCGTATTTAAAACTAAATCTATCAAATGTCAACATCGACGTTACTGATTTTGTTTTGCCGTCGGCGACATTTTTTTATTGCATTCGAATGAATTTTATGATATTTTCCAGCAGCTGTCATTGATTTAAATTTTATTTCTTCATTAGTTTCTAGATTTATTGAAATTATATCTCTAGTTGGATTTTTAAAATTATTACCACCACCAATTCTTTTTCTAGTATTTTCTTTTGGCGTAAGCAAATCTAAATTTTCCAAACGATTATCGGTTTTAATTTTGTGAATATGATCGATAACCAAACTATTAGGTATTAGTCCGTTGAAAATTTCAAACACAAAACGATGGGCTTTATAAGAAACAAAATTAGTTTTTGTTCCACGTACATCAACACGAAGATATCCACTGTTCTGTAAACTTCCAACAATTTTTTTATTTTTTTTTATGTCTTATAATTCCCTTATCATTTGCTTCATATAGATCAAATCTTGGATGAGGTTGAAATTCATTTTGTAATGCTAAATTTTCAATATTATCATCAGCAATTGCGCCATTTGCTCTGTATACTCGTTGTCCTTCTGGAATATCGCCGCAAAACAAAGTATAAATAAAATCTTTTCTAAGCATTTTAATTCTTTCTCCATTATCGCCTTTTACTGAAATTAACATGCCTGCTGGTGATGGTATGCCGATAGATTTTTTAGATGCTATGTTGATAACAGAACCAAGTGCATTTGCAGCATATAGGTTGTACATCGGATGTACATGATAAGTTTCTTGCTCTTCCGCCGTCAGTGGTATATATCTCAAAATTTCTGTTATTATATTATAAGGTTTTTCATATCTCTAATTAAAAAAATTCAATTAAATATAAAATATTACTATATATATAATGTTAAAATTGCGAGATATTGCTAAAAAGAACATTATCAAATCAGAAAAAATTGCTTCAGCATTGTCTGGTTACAATAATAGCTACAAACTTGATGATCAAAAAATTTTAGCAAATTTTAGCTCCACAAATTTATTTCATATTTTGCAACCTGTCATTTCTCGAGAACTTGCTGCTCATAAAAGTATCAAACTTATAGTCCAATATCATACGATTTTATCAAAGTTACACGCAGTTGAAGATATACTTGATGTAATTTTTGAAACAAAAAGTTTTGACAGGGAAATTTCAGAACCATATTTAACAGCAAAATCTAGAAAAATATTAACTGGAACAAACATTGCCATGGTCGCCGATGAAATACATCAAGAAATAAACAAAAAATTAGAAGAATTTACTTCGTCAGGATCAGGTTGGAAATTTGAAATGATCAAAGAAGTTTTATTTCATACAGCAAAATATAACGTACTTCGCGGCAGCGGCGCTGGCTACGTCGATCTCCCTCAAAAAATTAAAAACAAAAAATGCTGTATAAATGTCAAAAACGATGATGACAAATCTTTTCAGTGGTCTATTCTTTCCGCGATGTTTCCAAAAGAAAAAAAATGTTGATCGCGTTAACAAATATTTTCCACACGAGGATGAACTAAATTTTTCAGGAATAACTTTTCCAGTAACAGAAAATCATATACCAAAGTTTGAAAAACAAAACAATATCTCGGTAAACGTTTTCGGACTAGATGAGCGAGAAAAAGTTTACCCGAGATATATCTCAGAAAA